>JAODUH010000023.1:2775528-2792710 GCA_027564835.1 Typhlichthys subterraneus | reverse complement strand
ATAGACCCCGGGGGCACGCCGTGTACGCGCTAGCACGATGGCTACGCAAAGAATAAGGACAACGCGAGGGTTAAAACACTTTTTTTTTTTTTTTTTTTAAATCATAATTGAAATATGTTGCATCCTTCTAATCTTCACCCTAGAATAATTTGGAAAATGATCTGTTGCTTGACGAGGTGTAATTTCATCATATCATGCATGTGTACAGCTACAAGAAATTCACTAAATAATAATAATAAAATAAACGAATCTATGTGAGCTATACTGTAAAAATGTATATACAGTATACTTTTTCATTTTGCATGATCTAGAATGCTACAAATGTAGTTTGTGGCTTTGGGTTGAGCAGACCTTAGGGAGGGAAAGCTCCCATTTGTAAACAAAACAACAAAAAAGGTTTTGCCAGTAAAGGTAAGACTCCTCTATTAGAGGGGTGGGGACAATTTCTCTAGTCTCTACACTATTTACTTTTTTCCCTGCGAAAGAATACATCAAATAGTGTCAGGAGTCCAATTCCAGCTGTATGCCTGTCTGAGTCACTGGCAGAGGGAATGCAAAGCGCATGCATGTCATATCTACATTCTTTGTGGCGGTTACATCATCGTCACGCATCATGGCAACCATCAAAGAAGAAGAAAAACAATAGATGTGGAATGTGGCGCTTTCCAAGAGTTGGGCAATATCTAAAATGCAAGCCAGTGTGCCTAGTTTGTGGAGATTCGCTCAGAGTGAGATGCACAGTGAGGGCAAAAAAAGCCACTCTCGACCCTTGAGACATACTAAAATCTATTAAGTTAGACTTGGATAAAGTGGCTGCTCTTCGTGGAGTTTGGCTGCCGAACAAGCAACGTTCACACTAGATCACAGTCCGACAAGACGTTGTGCTTCCAGATTTTGTTGCAAGCTGAAAGCTCATTCAGAAGGAGGATTTTGTGAAGAAGCGTCTTGCTGCTGCTGAGGAGCTGCTAGCATTGTGCTAAACGCGGATAAGCCAACCATGGGACCGTTGAGATACTCTTGATATCTAGTGGCAATGTGATTTGGACGCTACCATGCACCTCTCAGAGCTGAAGGTCCAGCTTTAATGTCCCCAACTATCATCAGCTCACTGCGTTCAAATGTGAAATAATTTCAAGCTAAACGAAAGCTGTGGCACTCAAGAAAAGCTCACAGCATACTGTTGAGTGAGAAAAAGTCCTTCAGGCATTTGGCGAGAGGTTTCAGGACATGAAAAGTAAACAAAAAAAGGAACTGAACATATTTATTGTAGAACCATCTTACTGACAACCTACAGCACAGGAGCACAGAGCTGGGAGAGCAAGGGCAAGTTCTATATTTCCCAACAGAAATTTGCATTGACCTACATCTGTGAGCAGCTCTTGCAAACACCTGAATCCTGACTGGCACCAAACCTGGAAAACCAGCAGGGAAGTTTGCATACCATCATCACCGCTACCGTCTGACAGCAGAAGCCTCGCCAAAGAGAAGCAGTCCCAGCCAATCGCATCAGAGAGGCTAGTGTGATAAATGTTGTAGTAATGTAGTTACAAACACCGAAACAGCCCTCCATAGTGTGACGGTTCCCCAGCCCTGCTCTATTAAAAACACGGCAGCTCGAGCGGCTTCAGCCCGGCGCAGAAACGGTTACCTGGGGGCCAGCTCGATGTGCCCTGCTTGGATCCCATTTTGGTCCCGGGGCTGCGGTGCCAGTTGTCCATGGGGCCTTGAGGGGGCATCCCCAGACCATCGCTCCCCAGCAGCTCATACTGGGAATACGGAGATCCTCCTCTCGCCTTTATAGGGTTGGGCAAAGGACCTTGGGAATGTGACACGAGAGGACAGCGACCATTAGAAAACAGAGCTTAAATGTCCATCAAATCACACAGTTCCCAGTGCAGCTCTCGCCGTGCTGAGATGCGCACCGCCTACCGTTCTTGTGGTGGGCTGTGTCAGGGGGTGATGGGGCTGGGGAGTGGCCCTCCATCATCCATTTGAAGCGGGACTGCTGGCCTCCTGCATCCTTCATCCCGCCCATGCCGCCCATCATGGAGCCCAGCTCCAGCCCTGACAGGCTACTGCCTGGGCCAAGCCCTGCGGTGCACATCACAACCACACGCATTGTATTATCTCTTCACCTAGCTCAGTGCCGTTTGCTATAGATAAGACACACAAGATAGTGGATGGGAATGTTTTCTGTGGAAATTACATGCCACGTTTACGATGTAATAAAATCACTTGTTTGTATTATTGCAGAACCACACACACACACACACACACACACACACACACACACGTGTGCACTGTTGAACACTGAGCCTGTGTTGAATGGGCCCTAATAAAACGATTTAATTCGAAAAGAAACCTCGGACTTCTGGTTAAGTTCATACCCGACACCCTGCAGAGGTCTTGTACCGCCAACCCAACCAGCCAGACCCAAATTCAGTATAGCGATCATCATTGCTCACTGCCCCCCCCCCACCCACATACCATGTTACCTGCCGTCCTCCACACCCCTGTTCAAGTCGAGACTTTCTAGAGCGGTGCCGCTTAAAATGGTGAGCAACAATAACTATGGCTTCCTTAAGCATGGGCGGGGCCTGGGGCGCTGTGAAAAGCTTTCTATTGTCATAAAGCAGCGACGAGGAAGCTATTGCGGAATGAATGGCATTACACAGCTTCCTCATCGCCAAGCCTCTTATGTACGACACATAGATAATCAATATAAAATACAAGATACCGCTTGGATTAGTGCAGAAATTGCCTAATGGCTGCTTAATGGCAGAATACATAAAGTAGAAACCATAAAACACCAGTGAAATTTGTATGATATATATTCATTTTGTATTATTAAATGGAAATATTTTGAGAACATTTTGTTCAACCTCTTCGGACATTGAACCACTGCCTCAAAACATACATGCACCATGTTATTCAGAGTCCGTGTAATCCTCACCAGCAGATAAAGCACATGAGCCTGTTGTGCTTAAAACAGAGGAGGCGTTGTTGTGGTAACAGTGATCACCAAGGTAACATAAGCCAGTGTTTACTCAAATGTGATGGATATAATTCTATAGATGGCTCGCCTAAAGACCTCCTACTGAGTGCACATGGGACAAACAGGCCGGCTAGTGAGCCGCTGACTTCCAAACATGATGGGTTTAAGTGACACAGGTGTCATGTACACTGTAGAATACAAGATAATGCAGACATAGACATCTTCTAGGGTGCTTTTTATCAATGAACACTCCTAATATTGGATTGCATAGTTTATTATTCCAGGATCACACTCCACAACTTTATATCAATTAACTTTTTATCAATTAACACTCCTAATATTGGGTTGCGTTGTTTATTATGCCAGGATCACACTTTTTTTGTCTTTCACAATGGTCACCATGTCGGATTAGACGAACACTGTGCCACAAATTCTTGAAATGTCTTGACTGGCAACAGCACACCTTATGACACAGACCGAACACCATACGCTGTCGTTCACGACCTGACGCCAGTTCATCTGTTGTTGGGATGGAGGGGTCAAGGAAGGGGTCAAGAGTGTGCTGTCGGTCTTGTGTTCCAAAAAGACCAACTAAAAACAAAACGGACCATATTGCATCTACTAGTACTGCACTGGGGAATGCTAACCTATTCTATCTTACCCATCTCATAGCCTACTCACAGAGTGGCTAAAATGCTCGCTATAATAGTGAACTTTTTGATTTAGTTATCGCAGCCTACTCTTTCAAGTTAACTTACTTTTACTTACTTACTTTAAGGAAAAGTTAAAAAAGGAGAAGTTTCCAACGCTCAACGAACCCTTCCTGAGATAGCTTGTTCCACCATATTCCATCTCTATCTCTTTGATAGCCTGAGTTTATATGTGCAACAGAGAAATCTTTTTATTTATTTTTTACGAATTATAAAACCCCTGTTTTAAAATGTAGCTGTGTACGTGTGGACATATTCTGAACCCGTATTTAGCCAAACATCAGGTACTGACACCGTGACTTACCAGAGTACATCCCATGTGTTTTGGCATGAAGGTCTGACATGTGGCCACCCATCCCAGGGTGGGGCAGGGGGTCCACCATGGCTTTGGACGGACCTCCGCCCAGATGTGAGGGAGACAGTTTGGAAGTGCCCCCGCCTCCCCCGACCGTGCCTCCTTGTTGATGCTGTCTCTGCTGGAGAATAGCCATGATCCTTGCAATCTGAGGGTAGCAACACCCAATGGACATGGATGGAGACAACATTCAGAAATTAATCAGAAGAACACTTAATTAATCAGAAGAACACTTAATTTCCAGCCCTGCATGCATGCAGGGCTGGAGTTTAGTTTACTTTTTTGGCGAGTCTATTTTGAGAGCCACTAGTCCGTCAGGCGAGTGCACTTTTCAGCAGCAATTAAGGTAGTCAAGTATAGTTAGATGAGCCTGCGAAGTAGCTGGTGAAACTGATTGATACTTTTATTTTTTAAAAATTACGTTTCACGTGATTTATCGTAATTGCCTTGTTGACATTATGTTTGCTGATCGGGTCGCAGTGTTGCAGAGTGATGCAGTGCCCACGGATGAGCGTTAAATATGCCTACCTGTAGTACAGCCTATGCGGGTGCTCAAGCTATATGTAGCGCTATGTAGGCCTACCTGTGTGTCAGGAGGACCCTCCCACAAACACACACTGCTCGGTGAGAACAGCAGACAGGGAGTGCAGAACATACTGCTGTCTGTCCAGCTAAAAGGCAAATATTGTCTTGACTGATGTAATGTAGCCTAATCTTCGTCAGTTTGTTTTCATTTGTGTGTGTGGCGCATAATAACCTACCATTACACTGCCAATTTGCTTAAACTTTGCATTTGTGGGTAACCTACTTTGGGGGGGGGGGTTTGAATTTTTTTTTTTTTGTCATTATAAGAGTTATGTAATAGGCTATTCTGCAGAGACCAACTTTAAAATGAATACTGGTAAGATAAAGTCAATATAGAAAACTTTTTAAGAAACAATTCTGCATTACTCGTAAATAGAGTTACAGGGCTAGTAACATTTTAGCCGGGGTAGTGGACATTTTGGTCTACTAGCCCGGCTGGCTAGTGCAAAATAATCCGTAAGATCCACCCCTGCATATATGCATGTATAGAAAGAGGTTCATACATGTTGACAAATAACCTCACACACAAGAACTAATTTAATATCCCTTTAAACCTATGACCTCAACATTGTGCTGGAGAACCCAACACAAATGGTGATCCAACATTCATGATACACAACAGTGGGCTTGGGTGACAGTCTGCGTTTCTGTGAGTAATGATAATAAACCAAAACACAAACCTGACCATCTACAATTAAGATCGTCCAACTAAACACAGACCAACAAGTTCAGCAGTTACTCTGATCCCCAAATAGCTGTATGGCTGATACATCAATGAACTACTACTACTACTACTACTGCTGATACTTTACAATAAATAAGAAATGTGCTATTACTTATGCTAAAAAGGTTCAAATGTAGCCACTGATGTGGGCTAGCTGACCTGCTGTTGGTCTGGCTGCTGTCTGAGCGGCTGAGGCTGAGAGAACTTCCTCTGGTTCTGCAGGAGCTGCTGTTGTTGCTGTTGTTGTTGTTGCTGCTGCTGCTGTAGCAGGAGCTGACAAGCCTGGGGGTCGGCGGGGGTCGGCAGGGGCAAAGGAAGGCACGGGTTATTGCTGGGATACAGATGGGATCCCAGGCAGGGCTGACTGCTACACTGTAGTTCAGGGTATAAGAGCGTGGGTGTGTCTGCACTAAATTACGTTTTACACACAATGAATGTCAAGCTTTTAGTCGCTATAATAACAAGAAAAAAAAGATAGAAATATGGGGAAATCGCCAAAGCAAATCACAGTGAATTAAGTAAATTAAGTATTAAGGAGCAGATGGGAGCTAACATCTTGCTCAAGGATGCTTACAGGGAGGCGGGGCTTGTGGGAAATCGAACCTATGACGTCTGGGTGGGAGTGTACCACCCTAACCTTACATTCACACTGTGAGCTCGCTCAGGTGAGCTGTCACTGAGGTCACTTCTCTGTTGCCCCTCCTAATATTGCCAGCAACAACCAGGAAGTAAAATGACGCAAACATTGGCCGCATTCCCGCAAAAAACGTCTTCCCATGCAGATACCCATGCTTTCATTTTAATAATTATTTTAATATGTATGACGTCAGAGACCTTGGACACAATGATAAGCTTTTCATAAATTTTTATAGCGCGCAAGTTTACAAGCACAACAAATAAAAAAAGTTGAAGCTGCAGAGAGCATCTAACCTGCCACTGGTTGTCGCCGAACTCGGTCACTGGAAATTAGCATAAAGTAGAACGTCCGCAGTTCCCAACCTCCCAACCGTCGCTGAGCGATTTGGTAGCCGAGCGTAGCTCCACACACCGTCGCGCGTTCTAAATAAACGCTAGCTTGTCTCTTTGTAGCCGTAGCGGGCAGACAGTGTGAATGTACCTTAACCACTAGAATATCCAGCTCCCCGCGTGTAAACAGTCACGGCAGGCCTAACAGTGTCAACACTGCACTACTTTGCTTATGATATATCATCAGGAGTAAGCTAACTTGCCGCTGCTTCATAAAGCATCATGATAGTCATACTAGCGATGGCTCCCTCACCAGATGGAACTGCTGTACGTGGGGGTAAATGTTGCTTAGCATCGCTAGCTGCTGCGGGGACAGCTGCGGGGGGAATGCTCCTCCAGCGACACCTCCCACTCCTCCACCTCCTCCTCCTCCTCCTATTCCTCCTCCCACACCTCCCACTCCTCCGACCACTCCACCTACGCTGCTGCCGCCAGGAGAGGGCATCTGCTTTAGCATAGGGCCCGGCACCTGGTAAGGGGGGGGATCACACTGGTGAGACACTGAAGAGCGCTCCAGAACCTTACGTGACTTTGTGGTGGGATGTAGAAAGAGAACACACACAGAGAGAGAGAGAGAGAGAGAGAGAGAGAGAGAGAGAGAGAGAGAGAGAAAACACAGAGATAGAGAACACACAGATATATAGATAGATAGAGATAGAGAGAGAGAAAAACAGAGAGATAGAGAGAACAGAGAGAGACACGCAGTGGTTTAAGAGGCTGTCAGGCAGACGGGAATGCTACCTGAGCAGACAGGAACTGATGAGGCACTTGTGCACGTAACCCCTGGGAGGGATGCATGCCAGGCTGGTGCATCCCTCGAGGCGGAGCCATCCCTCCACCACCAAACACCCCATGGCCACCGGCCTGTAGCGGAGAGCAATGCAAGGAGGACATTTAGTCAGATACATTCCAACATATGCCTGGCATCAGTGCGTCTAGTAAGCGATTGTAAGCTAATACACTGTCTAAAATATCCTCAGTCCACTAGTTTACCGCTCTGTGTGTGTGTGTGCACGTGCGTGCGTGTGTGTGAAGAAGAAGAAGAAAAAAAAAGTATCTTGCTCAATAGGAGCACAAACAAAGTGGCTAACATCACTCACAGCATTTTTATAGTTTCCAATGTTTGGGGCGGAGCTTCTGAAGGAGTACCCTATGGCATTGACGGGGGAGGTGTTTTTGTTTTGTTCTCAATAAACGCTCACCCGGCCGTTTATTGAGATATGTAATTTGCTTCCAAGACACTATACAGGGACACTTCAGAGACGGGTTGCGTCTAGGTCATGCTACGCACGCACACAGCTACCCGAATACCATATATCAAATTACATATTAGCAAGCAATGTAAATGCAATGTGCAATGTCAAAACTTGCCAACTTTCCAATTAGTTTTTCTGACTTGAGCGGGCATTCGAGTGCATTTTTCCAGTAGGGAACCATATTTCTGATCATTCCCCATCACTTCACAGTAATGGGACACTTCGGGGAGCTCCTGTTGTAGTCAAGCAGGCTCTTACCTTGTCACCATAGGGCCCCATGTCACCGGCACCCATGTCTTTGGAACTGGCCATACGGTAGGCCCCTCCCCCTCTTCCTCCTCGACGCATCTCTCCATTGTAAGCGTTCACTCCTCTTTTGTCTCCTTCAAGTTTCTTGTCTACACTTAGGTCATCACCCTACGGCAGAATGGAGATCGTTTTCATACACGCAGGTTGTTTTTATTGCAAGCTCTAATAATGGAAAAGCACAATATGTTCTATATAAAAGGTTATAAACAACTGTATACAAAAGAGCCACGTTGAAGGCAGGGTTAGTCATTCTCCAGAAAGCTTGCTAACTCCAATCAAAACAAACTCCCTCAGAAGCTCCGCCCCACATATTGAAATGCATTGCTGTTGTGAGCGGTGTTCGCCACTTTGTTTATGTTGCTATTTACAGAGCCAGGGCTGTGTTGAAGTAACCTGACATGCCAGAGGAATTGTTGTCACACCATCTGGGGAGCCGTACATTGAAACCGTTTGTGAATGGCAGGTACTTTCAAAAAAATACTTTGTAGTTGATTGGATAAACCATCTGGTCATTTTCTCTGTCGGCACACCTAACACCATAGCTATTAACATGATGCTGATTGGAAAGTTCAGTTGCTACTCGGACACTTTAACTTATGTCTTATGTCAGCAACACGCGTGTAAATACAATATTGTCAAGGTCAGAAAAATTAGCAAGGTTATTTTTATATATCGCACGATAAGGCGATATAGTAATTATTGTGACAGGCCTACCCACGGCTAAATTAAACTGAAGCGTGCGAGATCAGGATGGTCTCACAAGGCTAGTGCAGGATACGCGCCCGATACGTCTGGTAGCCATTTTGCGTACGCGTAATTTAAACCAAGTATATCGCGGGCTTAACATTAACCATGGCAGGAATACAGAGTTATGTGAGCCAGTCTCTTACCATGATACCCATGTTAGCAAACTGACGTGACATTGGGTTCATCCAGGTATCCCCTCCTCCGGCCTAACAGAGAACAATTGTCAAAAAACGTCACGATGAAAGAATCTAAATGGAACAAGAAGCTCAGTTACCATGACGGAAGGTCGTACCTTACTGCTCCCCCTCTTCGCACCGTGACTTTGGCCCCAGCCTCCAGAGGTAAAGGACGCGGTGTTGCCCTGGGAGCTGGCACTGTTCCAGACCCCGGGACCCGCGTCCTCCTCGTCGTCCCAGCTGGAATGTCGAGAAGCCGCCACAGAAGTTTCCCCCCCTTTTCCTCCCCAGCTTTCCATGGGCTTGGGGCCTGCGGGAGAGGGGCGACGAAAGGATCACAATTATAATCAGAGGGCTCGCTGACGTTTGCCCTTTTACCCTCACAGCTTCCATGTCAGCGTGAAAATGTCACAAAAATGTTTTACATTTTGCGGTTTTAAAACGGGCAAGTTTCCAATCTCACCTGGTTTGACGGGGTTAGGTAAGGGGTTCCCCCAGCCAGCTGTTTTGACAGGATCCTCAGCTTCTCCCCAGCTGGTCGGTGGGTCTGAGGTCTGTCCCCAGGAGGTGGTACCATTGTCCGCAGACTGGCCGCCTCCTCCGTACATGGCTGGAACACAGGCGCACAGATAAAGGTTAGACGGGAGTGCTGTGTGCACTACGCGCACATTGGCAGACATTTGGCAGACACAAGAATATTCCTTTGCTTGAAGGACAACTGGTGTGTTCTGTCCTACATCGCTGAGAGGCTGTGCACAAATGAAGCGCATTAGTCATGTGTGCACGAGGTTAGATTTTACGCATCATCTCATGACTGAAGACAAAAAGCATCGGCACTATTACATGCAGCATGTCAAGCTAATTGGCTAAAGAGCGTTCATAAGACGACTAATAAGTCAAATATACATTTAAATGGTTAAACTATAAAATAATGTGTTAGGAAACAAAACAAACAAAAAAAAAGTCTAGAAAGAGAAAGGAAAAAACTAAAGAAAAAAAATAAAGAAATAATTAAACCAAATCCTTGAATATTTACCAGAGTTGGTTTCCCTGTTGGGTGCCATGCCCTGCTGTCTCCTGGGTGGTGGGGGCTGCACGGGCTGAGGCGGGGGCCCCTGCTGGCTGTGGGCCTGCTGGCTGTGGCCCTGGCCGGGCGGGGCGTTGTTCTTGTCCCACAGGTTGACGTTCTTACTGTTGTAGCGATTGGGGTCTCCCCAGGCCGAGGTGCCGTCGTCGATGTCCATCTTGCGGCTGATGGACTGAGGGGAGGGCTCCTCCCAGCCGCTGGGCTCCAGGAACTCCCCCCCAGCCCCCTCGGGGATGGGGCCGACCGTCCAGCCCGAGCTTTGGTTCTGACTCTTGGCCGGCGGACCTCCGCTGACGCTTCCGACGGTGGCGGCCGGCCCCCGCCCGCCCCATCCGGCTCCCCCTGGTGGCGCCGGAGGCTGCTGGCCCTGTGACTGGTGCTGCGGTTGACTTGGGCCTTTCATGGTTGCCATGTGGCTGTTTGGTATCTGTGGCTTGACGCCGCCCCACTCTGTGTGGGGCTTGCCACCGCCGACATTTCCCCCTGCTCCCCACCCTCCTCTCTGAGGCCCCCCGTCCACACCACCCCAAGAGGAACCCTCCTCAGAGCTGCCTCCACCTCTGGAGCGACCGTCGCCCCAGCCTCCGGCCGCGGGCTTGGACTCCCTCTGTCCCCAGTCGCCGGGCCCTCCGCCTGCTCCCTGGCCTCCGGCTTCCTTCCAGCCCCCTGTCCCTCTGGCCTCCGGACCCCCTCTCCAGCTGCCGCCCTGCTCCCCCCAGTCTGGCTCCTCCTTGGGCCACCCGCGGCCCTGGCCGTGGCCCGCTGCGGGCCGGGGGTCCCCCCAGCCCCCGGGGGTCTTTCCCTCGCCGCCCTCCGTCTCTCCCGCCGGAGAGCCGGCCTTCCTGACGCTGCTCCTGGGCTGCTCCCAGCCCTCCCTCGCTGGGCCGGGGGGCGGTGCGCCCGGGCCGCGGTCGGCCGTGGTTGGAGTCCCCCCCGGATACCCGAGGGGACGCCCCCCGGCGGCGTTCGCGGAGGAGGAGGAAGAGGACGAAGATGACGATGAAGAGGAAGATGGAGGGCCTCTCTCGCTCCGCCTCCCCTCTCCCGCGGCGGCAGCGGCGGCGGCAGCGGTGTCCAGATCCCAGGCCACGTTTTGCCTGATCTGGGTCTGCCCCCAGCCCGTGTTGGACAACACCCGGGGGTCCAGGTCGGGCCGACCGAGCATGCTCTGTAAGGCCACGTCAGTGCTGGGCAGCTGGTGGGGTCGCTGTCGCCCCGACGACAACCCCTCCTGCTTCTGCCCGTCGTCCTCGTTGTCGCCACCGCCGCCGCTCCCGGCCGCCGAGCCCCCCCCGCTGGACGACGAGGGCCCGCCTGCCCCACTGCCTCCTCCGGGGGCGGCCCCGCCCCACTGCTCCGCCGCCACGCCCACCTCCGCCTGCTTCTGATTGTCCCAAGCCCTCGCCATGGTAGCAAACGTCGGGGAGGCCGAGTCCTGCGACACCCCTCCCCCTCCGCTATTGCTGCTGTTGCTGCTGCCCGCCCCGCCCACGCCCCCTCCTATTGGCAGACCGCCGCTAACCCCGCCCCCCCACTCCGGCTCCGCCCCCCCTACTTCCCAAGCTCCCTGAGATACCCCCGGGGTATTTGAGCTACTGTCGCTTTGCCTGCCCCAGCCCGCCTGGTCGCCGTGGCCACCGACGCCCCAGGCGGCCCCGCCCTGCCCCTGAGCTCCGGCCGCTCCTCGGCCCCAGCCGTCGGCCGAGGTCAGGTCCGAGGAGGTAGGGGGCATGGCACGCCACGAGGAAGGGGCTCCTCCTCCTCCTCCTCCCGTAACCACGACGTCTCCACCTTCTTGATTTGGTCCTGTGCCTCCAGCTGAGCCCATGTCGGGCCCACCGGTGCCCCCACCCGCTCCTCCCCCGGCCCGGGCTCTGCCAGCTGTGTCGGCCGGGCGATGCTGATGGAAGCTCGCCTGGCTCACCGGGGGGGCCGGCGGACCCTCGCCGTCCTGCACCAGGGCGGGCCAGGCGGACGGGTTGGTGTTGGGGTTAAAGGTCAGGCCGCCGGGGCTCACCTGGGGCCCGGCGGCGGCGGCGGGGGGCGGGCGATGGGAGACGGCGGGGTTGAAGAAGGCCTCGCCACCCTGTCCGGCCTCGGGCTGAGAGGAGGAGGAGGAGGAGGGCGAAGAGCCCCAGACGGCGGGGTCGCCCGGCGAGGACCGCGGTGGGGAGGGATTGTCCACGTTCCCTCCTCCTCCTCCACCTCCTCCTCCACCCATCTGCGCGGCGCTCCTCTCGCTCCAAGAGGCACTGCTGCTGCTGTTGTTGTTATTGGGGCTGTCCTGCTCCCGCCCCACTCCTCCTTGGCTGTCGGAAGCCGAGCTCTTAGCCCCGCCCAGGATGCTAGGCCACTCCTCCAGGTCGGTCCGGTCCACGATCACCTTCTCCCAGCCCTGAGAGGAGGGCTGACTGCCAGAGCCCGCCCCCCATGTGGAAATTGCATAAGTTGGAGTAGTAGTGGACGAGAGAGCAGCAACACATGGTGAGGATGAGGAGGTGTGAGGGAGCGGCGGGGAGGAGGAGGAGGAACCTGGGGTTGGATCTGCAAAAAGACAAACACAATAAAAACGACTTCTCATTATTACCGGTTGGCCTCAAAGCCCAAAACAGGCATGCGATTGGCCGAGGATCACAAAGGCGGGAAAATGTACGGAGTTCGCACGCATCACCGTCGCCTAAAGATTTCTGGATTTCCGGATGAATCCGTAATCAGGAGAAATAACATCCCTGCCAAGAGTAGCTGAAGCTCACGTCGATGCAATCACACACTGGAAACAACTAACCCACGGCAAATGTGTCTACCGAGGAGACACATTTGAAGTAACAAACTATGTCCGTGAACTGAACCCATCAAACAAGCCGTTGGCTAGCAGTTTTATTACCCATCAAATACCTGAAAGGTTCCTCCTGTGAAAGACAGAAAGTCCCCCGACATGTACTCACCCGGAGGCTAATCGTTTTTTTAAAAGAAGCATGCCAATCAGATGCAGAAGATTAATTATTCTCAGGTATTATGCATGCCATTGCCTACACTATATATAGAAATATCCTGCCCAGAATTCTCCAAACGCCTGCACTAAAAGAAGTAGAACTGGAAGAAACAGCACTGCACAGATCACTAACAACACTAACAGCACTGCACAGATCACTAACAACACTGCACAGATCACTAACAGCACTGCACAGATCACTAACAACACTAACAGATCTTACACACACAAAAAAATACAAATAAAAAAACAAAAAATAAACACACAACCAGATTCACCACAATCCAACTGGTTAGGCCATTACTCATCAGCTGCCAAACCGGTGCAGCGCTACGGAGAAGAGAGACATGCACAGCCCACGGAGCTAGAGAGGCCACACGACCCACCTGTGACTGCAGCTGACGTTGCATTGGGGTTGTCTGCGCCCTGGGAGGGGAGGGGAGGGGTAGTGGCGCCCCGGCCAGTGCCCGCCACCCCTCCCCCTCCACCGCCCCCCAGCAGCATGGAGGACAGCGGCGGCTGGCCCCGCTTCAGTAGCACTTTGTGGTCCTGCTGGCCGCGAAATCTCGGGGGTACCTCCCTGGGCATGTAGCGCTGCTGCTGCTGCTGCTGGGAGCTCTGGCTTCCAGAGGAGCAGGAGGATGATGAAGAGGAGGAGGAGGATGATGATGAAGAGGAGGAGAAGGAGGAGGGCTGTCCGTTGGCCACAGCAGCCCGCTGCTTTGCATTGTTCCCGCCACCGGGGGGAACCTGTGCGGAGAGCGCGGCTGCACCGGGACAAGGGGGCGATGGGGCAGCGGGGCCAGGGCTGGGGGACGCTGAGCCCGGCGTGGAGAGAGACTGGGCAGGGGAGGGCTTGGCTGAGTCTGGCACTGAGGACACGACACGTGGAGGTCAGTGTTACTGTGATGCGTGTGGCCTCCTCCTACGACTAACGGAGGTGTGCCCTTGAGCCGACCACTGACGCTGCATAGAGCTGCTACCGTGTCAGCAGTTAACAGCTACAGCCTACGTTATTTCACACGCTACGACAACATACCGTTGATTAGGATGTGTTAATAAAATGCAATGCTATAGATACGCTGAGAGAGAAGAAAGAAATGTCAATAGGCTTACCTTTGATTTTCTGTTCTGGCACCTGAAAATACAGAGCATTTTTTATTTTTAGAACATTACATTGTGATCCCCTAGATTGCATTGCGTGACCAAAACCGCAATTAAACTACCCCATTTAGAAATCTGTCGTTCTACTTATGAACACTAATATGAAACATCTCATGAAGAGATACGTTTGCTGTCAGATTGGTGTATATAACATCCAGTTGAAGAGTGTTTGAACAAAATTTGTTCTGCGACGCTCTTATAACATTCCACACATACACACGCGCACGGCACAGACACCTGAACTTAACATGTTATAAACACATAAATTATATGGGCACACCTGCCCATACAAATACATTTTAATAAAGAAAAGATAAAATATAGCAGTGGTTCTCAAACTAGGGGTCGCGAGAGACAGAGGAGGGGGTCACGATGATTTTCAAAAATTAAATAACATTTAAAAATGATACAAATGGCATAGTTTAGCCATAAATGTTAGTAGTAGTACAGTTTATACATTACTTTGATGTATTCTACTACTAGCCTATATTAAAATACAACAAATAATAATATGGCTGTTATTCTTCTACCACTTCTGAGTCGCGAGTCTCTGGCACTGTTATTTTGGGTGGTCGCGACCTAAAACGTTTGAGAACCCCTGAAATAGAGTAAAGTAATTTTGCACGTTGAATCACAGAAATACTATTCCCGCTGAAGTGTGGAGTGTTTTGATATTTCGGGAATGGAGGTAGAAAGGAAATATTGTTTGGAGTTAAGGTACGTCGGAAGACACCAAATTCCAAACTAAACTCAACTGACAACTTTGGCTGCTACAGAACAAACCATGAATGCTAGCTCATGTTCCAATGAAGACAACACATGTGCTGGTGCAACTAGATGAAAAGCAACATGTGATCCGAGAACTGGAAAGCAAAAGTTGTCTATTCCGTTTCTGCTAAACCATTTTAATAAAGCCATGTTGTGTACAGCCTCATTGTTTGTGATAGTACTAAATAGTAGGGCATTAGATTGAGTATCATACCTTCAGAGAGGTTTCCCTTTTCTTTTTATCCTCTTTCTTCTTTTTCTTGTCTTCCATGAACCGCTGTTCCTTTTCCTGATTCTCCCGTCTGGGAAAAGGGTTACAATGGTTTATGTTAAATTATGTTTACATTACTGAGCATTTATCTCTTCCTAATAAAACCAATGTTTTCCACATAGCTAATGTTGAAACTGTAATGTTAACCAGACAGACTGCTTGCCAAAAGTCCTAGGTAGCCTTGCTCGTCTTTGCATTATTCATTACCCAACAAACTATTGCAACTGCGAGCAACACAATTGGCCCCAATCAAACATGAGACCAGAGGTACTGAGAACATTCAAACGAAGCAATGAGAAAAATCCTGATTAAAGAATATGTGCCTGGGTAGGGCAGTTGACACATCATGTTTTATCCTCCATGTCTGAGCACAGCTACAGTGACACCGTCAGGTTATCCACAGGCCTAGCGTTTCAGACACAAGGCTTAGGTTCTCACTGAACCTAGACTTGCTGTCCATCTGCACCAACCATTAACATATACATATAAATAAATCAAGCCCAGTCAGGCCCTAGATGGAAAATGCTCTGGTAGACTAACTTAAGGATAAAGCATGGCCAATACATTAACGTTAGTTGGAAATCTGGCATGGCTTTCCTGTTATGATGTCAGCTGTAGAATATAAACAGGTCGTTAATGGAAGCCCCTGTGTGAGTATAACACAAGCGGAGGGTAACCAAATCCACAATGTCTTTTTTTTTTTTTTTTTACATAAAGTTGTGTTTCTAATTGTGTGTCTGTCTGCAATGCACCAGTAGTGCCTACCATGTGCAAATGTACAAAATACACTGTTACGCCACGCCTCCTGTGTGGATGTACAGGGGCATCGTTTGTTAAGTAGCCTTCATATAATTTTCATATAATTATTACTCAAAGCAGATTGACTACAAACAACGAAATACAGCGCTGTGCTTGAAGCTGTGTTGACTGCCAGCGTCAACGCTGGGGTTTCGGGAATAACGTTAAGTTGTGGCTATCTTGCGTCACTATCCCATACCTGGGCTTGGAAACGGTCCCCGTGAAAGGTACCCGCATGGATCGCGACAGATTAAACTTATGCGAGCTGCGGAAGGAAAGTAGGCACACGGTTTAAGACGCAGACCTGTCTTTCATTGCGCACAACGTTGCAACTCTCAGGGACAGCAACAGCAGCTAACTGGAACATAACATTGCATTACATTAGAGAACCACAGGCCAGATAAACACCGAACTTAAGTGACGTTTTACTCGACACTGCATCGGGTAGCAAGCGACGCTATTCTGGAACTAAAGCAAAAAATGGGAATGAGGGAATCGTTTATATACTGTACACGAATATATAAAGTAGAGAACAGACACGAGTCAAATTCAATTAGCGTGTACTCACCTCAGGAATCACGTACAACATAAAGTGCTTCTGTGCAAAATTCTTGCAGATCTAACGCTAGCAGGCTAGCAAGCTAGCTAGCTCGGCAAGCTAGTTCTTCGATACTTTCAAGGCTAAATTGAATAAGAAATGACATCACCGAAAGGCGAAATGTTGATTATAGAAAACGATGTGGAAAAGCGAATATCCTTTTGTGCGAATGTAGTTCTCAATCTGTAAACAAAACATGCATAACCCCTTGATGACTGTCAAACGCTGTATGGTCGGTTAGTTTACTATCGGCCATTTTGCTTTTCTGTGCAGCTTTAGCTAGCATATTACCAAGCTAGTTGTTGATCAGAAGGGGGAGGAGGTCCAGGGGGAGGCGGGGACGGGAGCGGGGACGGGAGCAGGACGAGAGGGGGGCGTAGACCCATATCAGCAACATGCAGCAGGGGCGTGGTCTCACTTCAAGCATGACGTCGTTAACACGGGGAAATGCCTTACATAGGCTGCAGTATATGGCGGTGAAATCAGTGCCACGAGTCAAAGCTCTGTAATAAATATTTGTGTGCTTGCAAACAATGTTTGTGTACTTGCAAACAATGTTTGTGTACTTGCAAAAACGATGTGTGTCTCTGTAGAAAAAGACCTGAAAACCTGTATAAAATA
>JAODUH010000023.1:2725115-2765888 GCA_027564835.1 Typhlichthys subterraneus | reverse complement strand
CCCCCCCCCCCCCCCCCCCCCCCCCCCCCCCCCCCCCCAAATGAAAATCTGCTTAGGGCCCCATTAAAGGCTTGGGTACACGAACACATGTACACACACACACACAGAGTGACAGCTTTCACTCCATGTCAGCTCTCATCAATTAGTCTCCGTTGTCCCCAGGAGAACAATGTCAATAGTCCAATTGTAGACCCCACCTAAACAACAACAACAACAACCTATGCATGCTATGGACGGCAGCGCTCAAGTGAGACCGGGGAGCGAAGAGAGACTGCGTAGAACGCATGGTGGTGGACCACTCAACCGTGCAGTGCTCTCCACTCAGGAATAAACACACGCACGCACACACACACTGCAGTACCTCTCCTGCTCTACTCTCCGCTTCACTCCTGTTCTCTCTGTCGATGCGTTCAAGGCCACGTTGACAAGACCGTACCCAAGCAACACACAGGCCCCGTTACAGGACATCAGGACACCCCCAACGTGCTCCGGAGGAAAGGTTTCAAGGCAGTTACCAAGGTTACAGGGCGGCTGTCCCATACGCGAGGCTTCTCCGCCTCTCTCTCTCAGTCTCTCTCTCCTCAGTGTCCTCTCACACCGGCCTTCCCTCCATCTCATCCATTACTGAGCCAGCCTTCCTCCCTTGCGCCCCCTCATCTGCACTCTCCACTCCTCACGCCCCGCCCACTGCCTCTCTGCCCCCTCTAAACCCCCCCGCCCCCCTCCCCCATCCATCCATCCATCTCACTGGCGGAGCTCCACTGCTGTTTATTTAGAGGCCTTCTTACCCAGGGACTAATGCCATTAGACCATCACTCTGCTCCGGCGAGGGAAATAATAACTCCTCCCCCCCGAACAGGGACGAGCGCGCGCACGCGCACACACACGCACACACGCTCCTCGTCTTTCAAATCTGATCCATTGCTTAGCAACACACCCATGGTCTTATTGTAATTCAAAGCTTGTTTGTAGCAGTTGAGAGCTGCTGCTCTCTTTGACATCTTTAATGCAGACATGGGACAGGGGGGTCGCTTACACAATAGAGTGCAGAGGGAGTGTGTGCATGTGTGAGAGAGTGTACCAGGGGCCTCAGGTGGGACAAGGCAAGAGCAACACTGGAGAACCAACTCTGGGGAAGAAGGGTGGAAGTCAAAGTATAAACTCCCAGCATAAACGCAGTGAGAGCAAGAGAGAGAGAGAGAGAGAGAGCCACAGGAATGGGAGAGCGAGAACATAAGGCAGAAATGTAGCTGTACGACCTTGTCATGTAATAATAGACGCCGGTGTTTGGAACGGAAAGTCAGTGCACAGCACAAAAAGTTGCCTTTCCCACAAGATGTCTCCCCTGACATAATTACTGATCCCAGGGAAAAAGGAAGGTGGTTTTACCAAGCCAGTAATGTTACACGCTCGACCACCTTTGAGTCAAACACGACTGAGGAAATCTAACTTTGTTCCCAAAGAAAATTAATCCTCCATTATTCATGAGAATGAGAATGAGAAATAATTTGCTCCCGGTTCATTTAACTAAGGTGGGAACTGCTGCTACGACTATTAAAAAGAGGACCAGTGGAGCAGCTGCTGTTGAAGGCCTGAGAGGAAATGCATTTAAAAAAATCTGCTTTTGGTGAGTTTAAAATGTACTTACTAAAGCGTTACTGACAGTTTAAGGAAGTGTAATCATTCACTCCATATTGGGTTTTTCCAGTTAAAGGGGTTTTTCCCAGTTAAAAAAGAAAAACTATAGTCTGTATAACTACATGCATAAATGGCAAACAAACACATCTACGTGTATATAGTGGGAGGGGTAGAGAATAGTGTGTGGGGGGGGAGGGTGCTGGCGCATCGGGTGAATATATACCATTTCAACCACAAGGGGAATTTTGGTCTCAAAATCCAGGCGTGCCCATTTAGATGCCATTTTAGAAACATTTCACCTGTCACGTAGTGCTGCCAAACATAACATTAGAACAACAGTGTCTTATCCGGAGTACTAGGTTTTTAATTTTTTCTGGGAAGCATTCCATTTGGTTGGTCAATTGAGTTAATTTTTCTCTCTGGGAGCCTGAGCCCTTCACAGCAGGAGTTGAAGCATGCCTAGTGCCTCTTCAGACGCAGGCCAAAGGCTTCATGTAGCTTCTGTAATGCCCTTACCTTTAATTGCCGTCTGCAGCAGGGGTCTCTGTGTTTCGGAGGGGCCGCCGCTCTGTTTGCTGGTGCTGCCGCTGTCCCGCTGCCTGGCGACCGCCACGGCGATGCCGACAGGCGGGTGCCGCACCTCGCCGTCTCCCTCGCGGCCGAAGGAGCGAGCGCTGTCTGGCCTCTCCTGTTCCCTCTTCAGCTGGGGGGGCCCCCTGGACGGCCCCAGACCCCCGCCCCGCTCCCTCTCCGCTTCCAGACGCATGCTGCCCAGGCCCCCGAAGGGCCCTCGGGCGTCCGCCGCGTGCCTGGACGAGCCGGGGGCGTCGACGGGAAAGTTGCCGCTGTACTTGATGAGGCTCTGCATGGCCGACACCTCGCCGGGCTCCGAGCTGGAGCCCCCGTCCCGCTCCCCGGCGCTGGGACGGCCCGCCAGAGGGCCTCCGGCGCGATACAGCGCCGACGGCTCCAGGTAGCGTCTCTGGCCACCCGGACTCTCCTCGCCGCCGCGACCCGCTGCGCTGGGCTGAGCAGGGGGGTTGTGGGGGGCCTGGTGGGGGGTAAGGGGGTTGTGGGGGGCCTGGTGAGGGCCCCCTTGGGGCGTGTGTGGGGAGTGGGACGGCTGCGTGTGGGCCGAGGGCAGCGGGTGACCGTGCTGGGCCGCCAGCGCTGCCATGTGACTGGTGGCGTAGTTAGCCAATGGGCTGATGTTGTTCCACTTAGGCTCCGCCCCTGCCCCCGCCCCCGGGCGCTCAAGGCCCAGGCGAAGCACGTGGCCCGGAGCGTCCCTGGACTCGGGGCTGAAGCCCGACTGGCCGGACGAATAGGGCGCGTCGTGGGCTCGCTTAGCGGCCGAGCCGCTGGAGCGAATGACCGAGCACTCCTCCCTCTGGTTGGGAAAGTCGCCCTGCTGGGAGAGGCGAGACGGTTCCGTCCTCTCGGGGAACCTGTAGCTGTCCCTCTCCCTCTGCTTGTTGTCCCGGGCCTGCGAGGCGATCTGGATGGGGCCCGCGCGCTCCTCGTACACCTCCACAGAAGGCACGTACGTGGGCGCGCTCACCCGCTGCTCTCTGATCGGCTCCCTGGGCGGGGGCTGCAGCGAGGGCGGCAGGCCGTAGGAGAGGTGCTGCGGGGCCTCGCTCCGCCGCGGGCCCCCCCGCTCTGTGTGGGGGTTAGGGTGCGGGTGGCCCGCCCTGTCTGCGTCCTGGCCGGGGTAGCGGCCCGACGGCGGCTGGCTGGGAGCGGGAGGAGGATGCGGCCGGGGCCTGTGCTCCGCCGCGAGGGCCTGGGAGTGTGGCTGCTGGCTGGTAGGGTGGAAGGACCACTGGTGCTCCCTGTCTCTCTCTCTCTCTCGTTCTCTCTCTCTCTCCCGTTGCCTCTCTCTGTCCCTCTCCCTCTCCCCGCTCCTTGCCCGGCGCTCCTCCTCGCTCCTGCTCTCCTGCGTCAGGTCCACCACGCTGTGCGGCCGCTGCTCCTCGCTCCCCCTCTGGCGCTCCCTGTCCCCGCGGCAGGGCCTGTCCCTGCCCGCGTCCCTGGCCGGCCTGGGGGGAGGCGTGGCGTTGGATCGGGAGGCGGGGGGAGCAGATGGCGGGGGGAGAGAAGACTGGCTCATGGAGGAGTGCAGGTAGAAGCCCTCTGAAACACAGCATGGTAGGAGACACTTGGGTCACAAGCTTGGAACAACCACGGGTATCTTGCTCATGGATCCAACCCAGAACCTTTGGAATGGGAGACTGTCACGCTAGTTGCTCACCAACCTCACCGACAAACCCAGTGAGATAATAGATTATGTAAACGTCTATGAGGGAACTAAGCATGGATCTAAACAGACATGCACTGTGAAGAAGTGAATCGTTCTTAAACTCATATTTATACACAGTCACACACACACAACTACGGTGGCCTTGCCAGGAAAAAATAAGAAAATATCACAAAAGTAGGTGGGCAACACTCCGCAAAGAGAGAAAAAAAAAGTATTATAAGGGAAGGATCTGAAAAAAGAATAAACGAACAGACACCAAACACACTCCTACTCATCCCCGTGAAGCCGTGCATTGGGAGGTCTCTGTACAACACTACGGCTCCGCTCCGCTCTCCGTGCACGCCTGACGTGGGCGGCTGACAGCCACTGACCTTTGTGAGAGTCGTAGAGGTGATGCTGTGTGAGGGAGGGGGGCTCCAGGTGCCCCAGGGGCAGGTAGGGGCTGGGGTACAGGCTGCCTGGCAGCGGAGGGTAGCCTGCAGAGAGGCACAAACACAAACAACAAGGCACAGCGTGTCAGGTTTAGACAGAATACTGGCAGGCGCGTACACACACAGGACGCCCACTAGGCACCTCAACGCCTAGATTTAAATAAACCAGATCACACGATGCAGAATCACCTGCGATATTACACACTTGAGACACTGAGTAAAATTCATTTCACAGAGACTGATTTGCCATTTGCATCCTTGTAACATCTGACATCTGTGAATTGTTTAGTACATTTGACTTTTGCGCAGGAGCTCCAGAAGATCGTAGAAGAATCATGACCTAGATGCAGTGTTGTGATGATTTTACGCGGTTGACGGCAAGCTGCTGGCTAAAGCACTTAACGCTGGAAGAAGATGCACATTACAGCTTGCCTTCACACCTACCAAAAACATTGGATTGTATTCATCTATTAAACAATATCTATATACACACACACACACGCAAATATCATTTGTCTGACAAAACAAGATAGTAGAGGGTTAATGGGATTTGTGTTACCTCATTGAGAAGACTGTCATCGTATGACGTCAATAATTATACCTGACCAACTAACACCTTTTAGATGAACATGGTGTTAATTAGCTACACGGCTGCCATGTCCAGCTAATGCTGACGTATGTAGTTAGGTGGACCAGGGAGAACAGTTGACTTGGTGTTTGGTAATGTCTTCTGCCAGACAGCTGCTGTTCCCAGAGACCCGTTCCTAATATAGATGCAGGCGACCGCACTACGAATATGACATTCTGGATGAGTGCGTCAAGACGGGGCCTGCTATAACCTTGGTGCCAGTCGTGTCACAGCGAGGAAGAAATAAATTAAATTAAATAAAAAACACACCCCGCCCAGGAACGCAGCACGACATTCCGTATTCCAACACCCGCCTATTCCAAGGAGGCATCAAAGATGCCCCATCATGAGGGAGCAGGAGAAACACGGTTATGGCATGATCTGGAGGCTCAGGGGGGCGGGTGCTTTCACACCTACAGGTGTGAAAGGTGCCTCTGACCACAGCCCCGACCAAAGGACAAGGATTTTGTCCGAACAACAGTAGTCTCCGTCTGAACCATGGTTTGCTTGGTTTGCAGTGTGCAATGGCTATTTTGGATGTTTCGGACTTCCCCCATTCTACAGACCAATCAGTGGGAGAAAATCGTAAGTGATGGTGACGGAACGCAGGTTTGTCAAGTTCTTTATATACAAACTTCCTTGGTGTGCTTGCAAAAAAAAGAAAAAAAGGGATTTGAAACCAAACCTAACTGGATCAAATGTACACAATAGCCCAAGAACATTAAGCATGGGACAGCTTTGACAGCGGCGGCTTCTCCAATTTTTTTTTTTAAAATGGCTAGCAATAAACCTTGATCTCTACCACCACAGACTGGGGGGTTTCTACCACCACCCTCCCATCTGACTCTTTAGCCACAGCCGCAAAGTGCCTTTCACTTTTAGTAACATTAGCTGCTATTTAGGCCAGCGTGCCCTGTGTGAACATTCTGCAAGAGGCTATGAAGGGTCCTATTCATATCAGAGCAAACTGGGGAGGTATTCTAGCCAACAGTCGTCCTCTTTCCCATCCATAACCTTCAGCTGGCTCCACCCACTTGATCGTTACAATTATAGAACCCAATTTGCCCCGGTTAGAATGCATTGACAAAGATCTTGTTTCTTGCCAGCGATATAATCTGCTTTAAGATGAATAGTCAAGTGATCTGATGATTCGCTGGTGTTCTCCTCCTCCCCCTGTTTACCTCCACACAATGCGGGATAGGTTTCCACCTCTCCCTTCCATCTGACCTCCTACGCTAGGGAGATTGGACAAGGAGACTGAGAGGACACCGGGGAATAGAGATTAACTGCAGGCCGAACCTCCGGTTACCGCTGTGGTTCTCCAACAAAAGGAGGGAGGGGTAGAGACCCGTATGAGCCTGGAGGAGCACTGTAAGGGAGAAGAGGAGAGGAGTGCAGACCATTGCTGTCGGTCCACGTGCTCCGTGTGACATTTTGCAATGCACGTTTCGACGGCCAATCCGGAGCGTTCACGAAACAATACAAAATGAAGAGAAAACGGGACCTGTTCTTGGCCAGTGCTCACATGTGTGGTGGGGGGGGTGGGGGTGGGGGTGACAGAGGACTGGCGAGGGGAACGGAACGAGGACAGAGAGGATAGGGCTGGGCTCCGGGGACGAAAAGCAACAACACGTGTGGAAACACATTATGTATTGGGAGCGGACGGGGACGTCGAGGAAGGACAGAATCAGGGTGTTCTGGGAAAGTAGGACAGCTGGGCGATGCCGGCACACGGCGGAGAGAAAGAGAGGAGATGGAATAATGGAGACGCTGGGGACAGTGACAAAGTACGGGTTGGGCAGTGAGCTCAAAAAAGAAACACGAGAGGGAGAGGAGGGGAAGACGGATTACGGCGAGGCGCGGGGGGGGGAAGAGGAGGAACGGCAGAGGACAGGAGCAGCCTCCGCATGTAGGACAGTTGCAGCAGGGCAGCGGAATCATCACTAGCAGCGGGGTGACAGAAGTGGAACAGTCTCCCACTGGTGGAAGCAATGAGAAACAGAGGGACGGCACTCCACTCACAGGCGTTAAGTTAAAGGCAGGGTTAGTCACTGGAAAACGCTCGCCAACTTTGAGCTCGAAACTAAACAATCTCGCCTTTCACACAACGAAAGGCATTGTGAAGCAAAGAGCAGCACGACGGCTTTGTTCACGTGAGCTGCGTTCGCCACATTGTTGGTGTGGCCATTTACGGCTTTGCAGAATTATCGGAAAATCATTTTCAACGTGCAGAGAGAAACAGTAAGACAGTAACAGTAGCGAAATGAGGAGGTGTTTGGTGTATTTGGCAAATAATATATAATCTTCCAATTAACTTGCAATTGCTGACTATACCTTTAAGTGCAGGGGTGCAGTGGGAGAAATAGCATGTAAACATGAAGCTATTTGAGTCTGTGTGTGCGAGTTATGCACTAGAGATCACGAGGTGTGGTGGGGATGGGCTACTGACCGAATGAAGGACACAGTGGAGGGTAACCTGGTGTGTTTGGGGAGGTTTTTATTTTATTTATTTATTTTACCTTCAGGGGTATGAGAAGCCCACAGCTGAGCCATATGCAGGCTGCTGGGATTGGCGGCTCTGTAGGCAGGGTCAGAGGTCAAGGGGGAGGGCCCTGGGTAGCCGGACAGGAAGGGGCTGGAGCCTGTTGTGAAGGCATCACCTAGGAAACAGTAAAACACAATTAGTCACCTTGGCAACAACAAAAAACAAAAAGTACTGAGAAGTGCTTCATTGACAGAGCAGGTCGATACAGCTTGTGATTTTCCTGCCCAGCCTCCGTGTGTGTGCCAATATACGTCTTTTCTATTCATGTGGCACATTTTAATCACATCATCACTAAGCCACTGTGCGCTCAATTGCAACAAGCCAAACCACAGAGAGCCTACAGAAGGACACTTAAAGGCATAGTCAGTCATTATGCAGACAGAATGTTGACATTTGAACAGGATCAAAACAAAAACCTCTCTAGTACATTCAATGCCCTAGGGCGCTCCATTACACACATTGCAAACGCACTGCAAAGGCTAGGATATTGCCATTTGTTCTGCACCAGTTTGTGTTCCTATTTATGGAGCCAGCCAGGGCTTATTTGAAGTTATTTCTTCAGCGCACCTACAACTGTAAACTAGTGTATTGCGAGGAGATATTTTATGTGTGAATATTTTGTGAATTTGACAAAATGCCATACAATAGCTTACTATACCTTTAAAAATGTCATAAAACATTTTAAAACAATATAGCAACAACCAAGTATGTTCTCTATAAAAAGATATAGAGTAACGGCATCCATCTGAGCAGATAATGACATCACTCTCCCTGCATGCATTGTAACCCAAGCTCCTCTATTCATTGTTTTCATAGCCGGCTGGTCCTGCTATTGACCCAGCATTCGCTTTGGTCCAAGATGCTGATGTGTAATGTGCCACCTAGTGGCAGACAAGATCATCCATAGTTCCTTTAACATAGTAACCACTATCTAACCACAATACTGCACACAAACAGATAGGCTACTATGTCATAGGCTAGCTTCTCTAAAATGCATTACAGCATATCAGTGCATAGTGCTGCCCTATGCACTGTAACAAAGTGATGTAATCCATAACCACCATACATAGCTATGGATTGTAAATCACTTTAAGGCAGCAGTACAGTTTCATAAATAGGCGACTTTGGTTGGTGTTCAAAAGTACAGCCACCCAAAATAGATCCCAAATGTTCTTTTCAGGACAGATGCTGAGCCAATGTTTTATAACATGCAGTTAGTTATCTTATGTCTTAAAAAAAAAATTGTAGTTTAGACAGTAGGCCACTGTTTGCGGATTAAATTTATCTCATACAATTAGACACATATTAAACCAAAAGAAAACATAGGAAATAAGAACATTTAAATAACAAAACTGTTCCAATGCAACGACTGACATGACAAAAAAATAACAGGATAATGAAACCCAGATGGGAAATAAAAAAATAATCCATTAAGTGGTTTGGTTTTTACACACTAAACAGGAACCCTTCTATGTTTCACCAACTGCCCTATTTGCAGTTCCACGTTACCATGACGTCAACACTGAAATCCAATAGAACACATGACACATCCAAAAATGTCTTGTTGACCATTTTCACTTGAAAAATGTTTGTCCTATCTACATAGATTGTGCATCCATTAATTAAACGCTGGCTGAACCTTTAGTTTAAACCATTAATATTCTCATCCAATCAGTCTTCTAAAGGCCTAGAAGAATGTTTTATGTTTGACTAACCTCCACCCAGGCCATTACTGAATTCATAGTACAGCCATTATGCTGATAAAGCTAACCATGTGTTTAGGGAAAAGGCTGAGGTCTATATAGGAGGGGGAGGGGAAGGGTGTGTGCGTTACTCAGCATTAGTCCTGTGGGAATCTGAGAGACGTGTTGTGCCAGTAGGTTTCGCTTGCATCTAAAATCAGTACATTAAAGCTGAAGTCCATCACAGTATGTACCCACACACACACACACACACGCACCATTTTAAATCAATAGCAAATGCACCTTTTAAATGTATTACAAACAGATGTGTGCACACGTGCATTGCATGCGCACACTTCCTAATCCAGTTTATTTTCAACCCTCGGACCTTTGACAAAGCTAGGTAGATATATGAATGAATGTCACACACACAGCAGTCTACACTGCATATTCACTGTCATGAGCAAACGCTCCGACTCATACACAGCAGGAGACCCACATACACACATGTATTACCATTCAAAGAGTGCAGGCAAAGAATATGTGCACTGCACTAACAAATAACGATTTACCACAAACAATTGTCTCCATATGTACAGTAAGCTTCCTCAGTTATCCTGTCAGTCATAATAACACACAATCTTAGTATCCAAGTCTTTACCTACCTACTTTAATAAATAATAGAAACGGATTGAATGTGTTGTTATTGCACCAGTATTGATGACAGCAAAGATAGGTCTTGTTTCTCTGGTTGAATTTATAACATTGCGGGTGTTCTGTAGATGAGTCATGACTTCCACAATTTTAAATACACATTCATGTCATTTGAACCTCTTTTCTCTGCTATTTGTGTACTCTGTGGAGCTTCTATGTTAAATGTAATGTTAATATGTTTCTCCTTTGGAACCAGGGATTACATTTGTGTGACCACAAGACAATTCAACCCAAAACTTGGCTAATATGTCATGCAAGGGAGTAGGGCAGGATTAAATTCAATAGAAATAGATCTTCCCTGCAGACCCAGGCTTGTGCTAATGTGATGTTTTATAGCGTATGTGCAGGTATGAGAACGCAGATCCAACCACTTATAACATAATCTTCTAATGACTGATGTTGTGCACACCTTCTCCGTTTGTGTTGCACTACCACAGTGCCTGTCAAGAATGTCTTGTGAGCATTGCTCCTTTCTTCAGGCTAAACACCAGGGTCTCGCCAACACACACATACGCACACATGGATCAATCTCTGAAATCCACCAGCACTTTAATACATGTGTAGTACTGTCTACTGGGTGTAGAAGACACACACACACTTCCCCGTTACACCCTACATTAATGACATGGGAAGAGGGGGGACTGCTTCCAGGTTCCAGAAACAACATCAAATTGGTAGCCTAACTAGAAAAGGAATGCTTGTTATGAAAGTACTCTTTTCATCACCTCCCTTCCCGTCTGTTTTTCAGCTCTCTCTCTATCTACTATTGTACTTGTTCTACCCACCCACATGCCATTTGGTTTTCACTTCACAAGACAGTAAGTTCGCCATATTGGGAAAAACATGTTGCCAAGAGAAACGCTCTGTTTCCTTTTGCAGAACTTGCACAGAGTGGATCTCAAAATCGTGCAAGTACAATTCAATTACAATTCTGAGATTAACATTGCCAACGGTCACATGGGACCCCTGCCCTTCTCCATGCAAATATCAGGAATCAAGCTTAGAGACCAATCGATGCCGCAAGGACAAGCGAAAATCCAGACACTGCAGCTCACACAGAGGACTGTAAACAAGATTTACAAAAGACAGACTCACTCACACACACACACACACATCTGTCCTCTATCAGTGCAGGGTTGACAGAGGGGGTAGATCTCCATTGATCTCTGGTTTTGATTCCCTGAAAGAAAAACACACTCCCATACCGAACTCTAGCCATGCTATCCATCTCTGGAGCTATATTTAACTACACTGGACAGAATATATTCTGACCATAAAGATGGATATAGCACGCAATATGTCAAATATGCATTTTTCACATCTGTAAATATACAATTAATTAATAACTATAAAATTAAATTTTTGTGTGTAAATTGATAGTTTTACAAAAATGAATCACATTAGATCAGTGTGTGTGTGCGTGCGTGCGTGTGTGTGCGCGCACAGAGCCTAGAGGATAAACACAAGATTGACAGTCAGAAGCAGGAGGTAGATATACTATCTACCCCCTTGTGTCATTTCTAAATCATTTTGGGGCTGGCATAATATTTTCTCATGTAGTGTAGCAGTGAACAGCATTGAAATACATTTAGACTAATGATTATATAAAATCCACCAGAAAAATTCATCAGAAAAAGAAAACAAGATACAACATTGCTCTAGGACTCAAAGTGAAAGCACTCAAGCATACTGGCACACAACCCCCAGGAGTCCCCCTGCATGGGAGCATGATGCAGGCAGGGACCGTCTGTTGAATCACTCTTCCACCCAGGCCAGAGAAGACTGCATGCACACACTGTGCTTTCAACTCAATTAGCTGGCTGTTTCTTTTGTGTTACAGGTTACATGTGACTTTACTTACTACTATTACTACTTTGTTTGGAGAAGTGTGCAACAGTGATTTTGTCTCTCTAAACGTGGAACAACAACTCTTCTTAAACCTCAGGATGATTCATCTCATGCATAATGTTGTTAAATGCATACTCTGCTGTCCTTAAAAAGGTTCCACAAGGCAGGCAACATTTCCCCACAGTGCTGCGCTATAGGCCAATATTGCTCCTGTGAAGTCCACAGGTGCTGTTCCGAATGAACGAACGAACGCACGCACCCACCCACGCGTGCGCGTGCGCACACACTCACAAACACGGCAGAGATAGTCGCACATGATGTGCCGAGATACAGACACATAACGACCAAATAGCTAAGTGTACGACTGTGGTGGACAAACAGCTTCAAGTTAAACACCATATTGAGACGGTGGTTGTTCAGGCAAATACCATCAGTTACATTTGAAATATGTCCTCCTGTCTGTGTTACACAGGCTTTAACACATAGGAGACATGCCATGCCATTACATTTTCCAGAAATAATCTGATGAGCTACCTAATAAAAAAACTAAAAAAAAGAAACATGGGTAAACATGCACGCCAACTTGAATGCACACCCAAAGACTAAAAAGTGACCTTTGTGTGTTAGAGATTGTTGCTTCAGCAGAAGACATGGTTTTGGCAAGGGGTGTTAGTTACCTAATGCTTTGGGTATTTCAACATGCCACAGCACGCTTGCTTCCCCACACACACACACTCACTCACACACAAACACGCACGCACATAGGCACAAAGACACACAAAGCTGTCAAACAAGAGGAATGTCTGTGTGCGTGCGTGCACGCACACCGTTTGTTTGCCTGAGACAGGTTTATTGTATCAGGGCAACGGGGCCTTGTGCTTTCGCAAAGGAGACCGTTTTCACTCCTGAAAGATTCAATTAATCTGAGAGACGACATTTCCATGC
This sequence comes from Typhlichthys subterraneus, assembly GCA_027564835.1. Lineage (NCBI taxonomy): Eukaryota > Metazoa > Chordata > Actinopteri > Percopsiformes > Amblyopsidae > Typhlichthys > Typhlichthys subterraneus. The sequence goes on along the minus strand of JAODUH010000023.1, from coordinate 2,753,194 downwards.
CGATCCTTAGATCACACCCCTCTTTGACTTGCCTCAAACACACAGTATAATCACTCATCGCGTTATATTAAATGCGAACAGCCACACCACGGTAACTAACATTCAGCAACATTTTTGAAGATGTACAGCATCCACATTAACACACGTGTTAATGAGTGAGAGCACTTAAAGGCCTACCACATTTATCTAGCCGTGTACAAATGTGTTGCGGTCACGATAAATCTTCCCCTCTATCTGTAGCAAGCGAGTCCCAGTGGGGAAACCCCAGAGAGCACTGCTCCAAAACCCAATCACATGCTGCCATTCCCATAGACTAGACTACAGCCTTTTTTTGGTCATATAGATAGACAATACAGTAGTACAAGTGTGTGTATGGCCTTTCTAAAATAGGAACCAAAATGCAGTACTTTCACTCCTCTCTGGCTAATGCAACATCCTATATTTACATCCCACAAACGGTGGCCATGTCTGGTTAGTGGTCAAGTTTCACAGAAATCCTCACACAATGTGTGTCACAAAAAAATGTTTCTGTCAGAGTGTAGGCAACGCCCTTCGCTCTAAAACAAACATTCCATTTACTTACTTTAGTCTCACCTGTTTTGGCCTAATGTTAAACACAGTAAGACTTGACAAATTGCACACAAATATGATCTAGGCATATTTTCATCCATTGGCCTGGTTTCATTTCTGCAAGCCCTACCTCTGCTTCTCTCTGGTGAGTGAGGGGCAGAAGAGGTAAGGCAAGGGCAGATGGACCCAATCTGGCGCTTGAGGCTCCAGCAGGCCTCCAACAGGCCGAGGACCTTTTACAGGCATTTTACATCTGTAAACAGCGCCTATAAGCCTCAATTCTGGTTGGATACGGCCCATTGGAACAAACGGGTGCTGCACGTTTACAGGGCGTGGTCTGAAGGAAACTCTGCACATGAAAGATGGAGAATATACTGATAAAATGCAATTCCCCGGACTGGACCATATATATTAAAATATTAAATCCACAATTTTACTACATCAAGCCTTCTGCATATCTGCTGAGTATAAGAAGTAGGCTACAATTTATATTTGTATTCATAGGTATAAAAGATTCTTAGCGTAACATTTTAAAGAATATATGGCCGTCCTGGCATCTGCTCAATTCATTTGTTAAGAAATAATTGATAATGCCTTGTAGCAAGGTAAATAAATAAACAAGGGCAAACCCGGTCGACCGTGTTACAAATAGTTAAGCTCTTAATCGCTGATGTTTATTGTAGTTAAAAAGGAGGACATTATGTATGTTTGGCATTACGTAATTATCGTGTAATAGGTCCACACTCTGTTATTACAGGCAACGGATCTGAATGCCATTTCGGGCGGGTTAATGAAATGTGGGAATTTGATATGAATGTGTGCCATAAAGCTAAATGACCTGTAAAATGCGTGGTGCCATTGTAGCGGGTAAAGGCTATGAGCGCGCACAGGGCAGATGAAGGTGTGACACTGCTGCGTGGGCAGAACATTCCGTTAAAAACAAGAGTGTGAACATGCTCTGCAGAACTTGAACAGCGGTTGAGTCAATTCTACTTCCCAAACCCTCGGCTGCAATCCAGCTGTTCCACGCATGCAGTTTTCAGCTCGTTTCAGGGCCGTAAGTGGAAGTGGAGAAATGCCAGCACTACAGGCAATGTAATAAAATGCAGATGCACAGCAACCCACGTATGGTTCAAAAAAGTAACTGAGTAGTTACAGGAAATCCATGGAATCCACCCTAAAATGACTAAATGTGTCCAGTATCTGCAAGAACTGGTTTTAAACCGGAGATCTACTGTAACCACATTCTCCTTTTTCCAACAAGAATCGCATAAATCATCATAACAATATTGAGTCGTTGTCCCCCCGCCCGCCCCATCTCGGGCAGCTTTTCATGCGTCTGCAGGTTGCATGTGAAGGCTTTGCCTGCGTGTCAAATTAACACCCCAGAGAGCTTGGGCCTGGCTAGCATTGCTCCACTCATCCACACCACTGATACCTTCTGCTGCAACTGACAGACACCTACTTTAGCCCACACGGCGACAGCAAACAATGCAGAGAAATTGGAATAATTTTCACACTGCGATATGGTTTGTGTGTGTGTGTGTGTGTGGAGGGGGGGGGGGTTCTTTGCCTGGTGCTAGTGCTTTGAAGGTGTGCAAGTAACGCTCTGAGCACATTTGTTCATCTTTCCACTCAGTAAACGTAAGTGCAAACCTTCCTTTCCAAGACGTGGCCTGTGGTTTAACCCGAGACGACAGCATCCTGACAGGCTCTCCTTGTGAGCAATGAAAGCGACGCTCTGGCGTTTTATTGCGATGCCAGTTCAAGAGTTCCATTAGAGCTGGACACCAATGGCAGAAATAAAGAGTGGGCAGGTATCGCTATAGGTTGTATGTACTGTTTAGTCAATGGAAGACACACACACAAACCTTGTCTGGAAAACACTAAACATTTTATTTTATCAGCCCATCATATCAAATCATGCACCACTGCGAGCCCAAATGTACACATTTGAGCAAGCGCGCACACACACACACAGACAGAGGTTCCTTTTGCACTTTAGCAGTGATGCGGGGCTATTTAACAACAGTACAAATGCCGGAAAAACACGATCCACTGTTTATTTTCCAGGAGGGCGGCTTTTACTCCAAATAGGGGAGACTTAACCACCGCCATTTGCCTTCTCTCTCTCTCTGCTTACACGCCTTTTCATAAACTCCCTAACGGGAATGGTGTTCAGGTCGCAACACACCTGCTTTAGTAGACTACACAGGCAGGAACACTAAAATGTATGCATTCAAACCGACAGTTATGTAATTGTCTATATGCAATCCGAGCCAATTTTGCTCGGACCTGCACTGCTGCAACATTGCGACTCTTAAGAAAACAAATGGGGCCCATCGTGAGTAGGCTATTGCAAGCTAGTAAGTAGGCTATAATTTCTGTAGACCGGTTGGGGTGACTACAAGTTATGCATTTTTTAATAACATGTTTTATTTTATCAGATTTATAATTCATAAAACAGCCACTTCTCCCCAAGAATGTAAGCAAGTGTTTGTAAATCTCCCTATAAACACCATAACTATGTTCTATGTTTCAAAAAAATACACCAAAGACAACTTTAAACAGCAAATTGTGCGTACATTTAAATTGTCTTTGAAGTTTAAACGTCGTTTCTGTTGAATTATATAGCTCTGTTGGATCAACGTCTTAAACTTACTATGGTGTGGATGTAGGTTAATGGCCGATGGCAAAAATTTTCCGGAGTGGAGAGGAGGCGGATGAGTAGCGCTCAAGTGGCCGGGTGAGGGAGGGATCCTCCCGGCTGCAGCTGCTGCTCCGAGTCGGTGAGACTCCATTGCAAGCCCCGCCAACAGCGGCGGTGGTACGTGAGGAGGTCCAAAATCTCGGCCATCCATTATCCACAGAGCGGAAAGTTGGGGAAAGAAATTGTCCTTTCGGGTATTCCAATAAAGCCAGTTCTGGCTATAATAATGTATTTTGTTTTGCAGGCAAATCGGCGTCCTTTTCAGCCATCCTGCCGACCTATCAAACAAAGCAGGAAAATTAACTTGATAAACAATATGAGGCAAAGATTGAACAAAATATTGCTAAACGGATAGTTGTCGGTCTCTCTCGTTTGCGAACGTTAGCCGAGCAATGACGCAGTTTGGAAAAATCACTTTAAAAACTAAAATGTGAAAGATTTACTGATCGTAACGACCACACAAACTGTTTCAGAGGTTACCGTATCTAGATATCTTGTCGTAGCTTTAAATAATATATACAATACACACGATCTAATGGTTAAGCGGGTTACGAGCAGTCCTTCCCCCACTGCATACCGAGCAAGCAGCCGTGAAGGGCTACGCTTCCTCGGGCAACACAAACAGAAGGCTGGCCGTGAGGTCTGGACGCGCTCGCCCGAGCAATCACAAAGCACTCCAGGGAAACATTTTGTCAAAAATACAACAATCCGTCCATCTTATTCTTAGCCAAGCTGTTCTAAGTAGTATGTGTAGGTTGAGCACCGATATCCAATGTAAACCAATACAGTGCAAATAGGCTATCCAAGGCGCATCAAATATAAATTTCAAACAGGTTAAAAATAAATAAGGTTGCAGAAGGCTGCATCATTAATCAGCGGGGACGGTGGTGTTTTGTTGCCTACGTTAGGTTTAGATTTATTCATTGCTATTTTGCAAAAAGGACATGGGTGCTACCCATGGAGAGAAAGCACAACCCATCTTGGGAACTATTCATTTAGATGTTAAAACCTTATTAGCGACCATTCATATCAACTTATTACAATAGAGTCTAACCGATACATTACACACACGAAATATTCAATCACAATATAGAACGTTATGGCTAATACAAATTAGCCAAATGAGGCAAACTAGCAAAAGCGCAAAATGTCGATTTACATTTTAAAACGGTTCGTATTGCGATTAAGTAGGCCTATTTATGTCAACATATTGTGCATTAAGCTTGAATAAAAAATAATGTTAGTAGCATAGAACTATATACATTGCTACCAGTGGGCTACTTTTAAGACAGGGCATTGATTATTAATTCTTATAAGTAATGAAAATGTGTTGTCTATATTTGTTGTAGCCCTCCAACATGTGAATAAGACACAGTCCTTCCGAAAACATACGTTTTAGGCATACATAACGATAGTCAAATCGTTTTAATATTAGGCTAATATAAATCAACCTTCAAAGGCGAAGATCTGCGAGCTTGACGCCGATCACAGCCTCAGGTCGTGATCACCGGGCGGGCGGGATCTGAAGAATGGTTTGTTTGGAGCTCGCATTAAAAACGATATGAACGTTAAGAAACCACTGAAATATTTCATACAAACTATGTAATATATTACACATGGATTTCTTTCAGTCGACGGCCATGCGGTAAGGTTAAAGTAATAACATATAATATCGGCCACGTTTCAAACTTTTCACGGTTCCATAGCGAGACACGCCAAACTTTCTCGAAAGAACGTTCTAAGAACGAGCAAGTTCTATATTTTTACATTTTAGATTTCACTTTATTAAAACGTCTTCTCTTTACATTTTACACGCGCCTATTTGCCTACATTAGACTAAACCAAAAACACAGTTGCTTATCTGAAACGGTGTTTAAAGCTATTTTGAAAATAACGAGTTAGCTCCACTTAGACAAAATAAAAACGACCGCTTACTTGAGAAGGAAAATCTTAACATAAGTTCTCTCGATATCCAAACGGCTGCTGATATTTATCTGAAGGAGTCCATTAGCCTACGGGATCGTCCGATGGTAAACTGTGGGTGATAACGGGGGGAGAGAGAGCCCCTCTTGCGTCCGTAAACTCCTCAGCAATGAAACAAGCATTGTTTTACAAGACCCGCCCCACCTCCACCCAAACCAGCACGCTCAATGACCGCCTTTCTGATTGGCTGCTCAAAGTGTCCTTCAGCGCGATGTAAACACTTTGGCTGCTCGCCAATTCTATAAAACCAATTATGGTCCAAGGAGTGCTGGGCCGTTTCAAGGTTCCCTATTGCTTCAAGACTGAATGATCAAAACAAGCAGTGGGATTTTTTTTGGAGGGGTAGACCGTTTCAAGGCGACTCCCCAGTTCCACGCTGATTAAAATAGACGCGTACGAAAGTACAGGGACGCAAATGAACCATTCTGCCCAGTCGGAAATGACAAGTAGGCGAGTGGTGACTTTTCTCAAGAGCATTAGCCTATAAGCACTGCACTCGTGAAGCTGTGATATACTCTATCTCGTAAACTCAATTTAATCTGAATTGGGTTGCAAATTTACTGCTTTACACGAGATGGATAGGCTATATGGCCTAATGGGTTGGCACTTGTGCAGCAGCGAATTTAATAATTTGAACCCTAAAACCTAAAATTACTGACTTTAGATATCAGTTGAATCGATTTAGTCTTTATTTGGTCATCAGTTATGTTGTAGGACACAATATTCACATAACGACTGACAAGACTATATTGGCCGCTATATTCCCATCTGCACTTAAACCCTAAATCAATAGGTTTATAAAAGGTGAGGTAACACTGGTTGTCCCTATTGTATAATAGCTGTACTGTGGCTGAGTAGGACAATTAGCAATTTGCATCAGAAGGGGAGAAATGTGGTAGGTCCTTTATTCAGAGGTGGGGGTCGAGATTTTCTGAAAGGGACGTGTGAATAATGACTCCAAAACACTCCCATGAATCTACCAATTCCTCTTCCGCACGGTGGTGTACTTCTCTGGGTTGTGTAGTTGTATCCATAGTTTTCATTTCATGTAAACCGCTCTGCAATTCACTGAGACAAAAATGTTGATTAAAAAAAATATGAGGCAGTTTCAAATTCCCCATGTTACACCCACCCCTTTCTCGCCTTCCCGCGATACTGTTTCAAGGCGTCCCCAAGTAGAGATCTTAAACCAAGACGCGAATAATGATGACACCAATTCTAAAAAAGCGACACGGTGGCGCTTCGAACCAGCCTTCAACTTTCGGTACAGGTTTACATTTACATTCATAAGATATCAGAACGACGATTGACCAGAAACGAATTAGCCTGATCGGTGATTCAGAACCTAAACAACAACAATCACAGTCTGCGCCAAATAGGTAAAGGAGGCCGTGCGGCATATATACTCTCACCCCGCTGACTGTTTGTTCACTACGCCCGTCACCCCTGAAGGGACCCGGGGAGGGAATTACCAGGAGGAGATCAGCGATGTCCCGTCCGGGTGTCGGGGGGCACCAAACCACCCTTTGTTCTCGCTCGCTCCGACTGGGAATTCAAACAATGCTTTCAGATTAAAGTCTATAGTTGTTTTCCTTTCACAGTTCAAGCTCTAGACAGTTTCGTTCTACAATTGTTTTTCCTTTGAAGTAGCACGGCACGACTCCGGTGGTTGATCTCTAATTTGAGGTTGGTAGGTTATATTTTGTGGATGTTGTGTGATATCATGTAAGGATATTTTTATTTATTTCGCGTTCTCTGCATTTGTTTAATTATTGAAAGGTCGTTTAAGAAATAATGTATCTTTATTTAGGCTATGTTGTATCCTTCATATCATATTATGCTATAATGACGTTCATATGGCTTAGTTATTTCCATGAAGTGAATAACAAGGGGAAAAAATAGACTGCCTATCTTCATAGCCGTAATAGGGTAATTTACACAGAGGCGATTTCATTTGTTATCGCTCAACATAATGGCTAACACATGCAGTATAGGCCTCTGCCGACGCCGTGATAAAACAGTAACCAATGTCCATTAACGTCTAGTGTATGGGACATAGTGCCCGTGGGTCGTGCGTGCTAATGTCACTGCTAAATTATGTAGGCGTATTTATTAATGTATAGCCTACAGGCTACGTTGTAGCCTATATGAATGAATGTCAAAATACTGCTGTCAGCTGTCCCTAAGGGCGAGCAAATGGCCTGCGCGTTCGCGGACCCCTCCCTTCACCTCCCCAACCTAATATGAGCTATAGGCTACGTGGTAATATAAATTCCACATTTGCACTCAAGCAAACACGTTATTTTGCGAAACAATTCGTCGTCGTTGTAGGCAAATATAAACTTATTACAATAGTCTAATAGCCTATTATCATATGGTCAGAGGCAATAGGCGATATACAATTATTGGTCGTTGGTTGCGTTCGTTTCTCATATATGGTTGAGATATATGCTATTGCCTACATAAACAGATTAGTGCAAAGATTTATATGACTTAACCATAACCCAACTGAGTTGTGAATGCCGATGGCCCCTAGTGAAGGCTATTAACAGTAGCCTGTTCTATAATCTTTCAAAAGCTCCTTTTCAATATAATTAAGAAATTCTGCATAGCCTATATATTTATAATATTTTGTTCTGCAGAGCAAAAACATTTAACTGTAAATATATATTTTCTTTGAGTCAGATTTGTTGTTCAGATAATTACAATATGATTTCATAAATGCATACTTATTTAAGGCCTATGGTATATGCCACAAACGGCACTGTTTTGGCTGCATTCTGCCCAATCAGTTGAATCAGTTAAAGCATCAGATAAAATCCATAAGATTTAGACAGCATGCTGATTTTAAATAAACTCAAAATCATCCATGTGGTATAGTAACCCACAAGGGGCAGAAGGAGGACAAATGTGAACCAATGTTTTCCACTACTGGCTCTGTGATTTATAGTTCATAGACTACATAAAAACACACACTTGTGCTAATGTAAGCACAGTGAGGAAATGTTTGGTTTCTTTCTAGTATATCCCTATATTTAGTGTTGATGTAGGTGAGCTTTTATGTTTGAATAAAGGTTATACAATGTCATTTAATTTGCACATTCTTTTTAAGATACGCCATTAAAACCTGTTCATCCCTAAGTGGGTTGCACGTAACTTCCCCCCACTCCCCTAACTTGTGGAGTTATGGTTATTTTTTCATATGTCTAGTTACTATTGCTGATATTAATTGTAACTAGACATGTATGAGAGAAGATAGTCTGGCCTCCATAGGCCAGACGTGTGTATTAAAGTTATATACACATCTGGCCTAGTGATGTAGGGGTTAAATGTGAAACAATTGGTTTGCAACAATGAGTCACATTACAAGCCCTACCCCACCTCTCTCACACACACACACACACACACACATACACATGGTGACAGACACACATGCACACTTGGACATGCCTTGATGCCCATAGGGCTAAATCATTCACCATGCCTTATCTTACTCTCCACACAAGCCTTCTATTGTTAGTGCACTAGATAAATGCTACTGCACCACAGCAAGCACCTAAACCAGAACATGATTAAAATTGCTTCAAATGAAGGTTAATTACATTGTCGCATTTTTGTGAATGATGAAAATGAGCGCCCGCATTCGAGCGCGCATGCACACACACAAACACACACACACGCACACGCACACAACTCTTTAAGTGGCAATGCCTGTCCAGGGTCAGTACCTCATAGGGTTCTGTAGTGGTCAGTGTTGGGCAACTAGTAACTATACAAGTAACTAGTTACTGTAATGTTATTACTTTTTTCAGTAACTAGTAGTGTAACTAATTACTATTTCCAAAACGGTAATAATATTACTATTATTAATCCAATTGATGATGCACTAATGCGGTACAAGAACGAGATTTCTGGTCCTAAACTTAGTGTAGGCTAATTGAACGGACCTGTCCAATCATCTGGTTTGAGAGGCTGCAATGTTCTCACTTTGGCTGATGACTTAAGGTAACTTATTGTTCCAATTAAGAGGATTCAATTTTAAAATGAGCTGGCTACACAGGTTGTCATTTTTCAGAAGGGTGGTCATTGTGAAAGTAATGTAGTAATGTAACTAGTAACATAACTAGTAACTTTTAATACACAGTAATAAGTAAAGTACTATTAGTACTTTTTGAAGGAGTAATAAGTAAATAGTTACTTATTACAATTCCTGAGTACCTTGCCCAACACTGGTAGTGGTGTAGGTGTTAATTGTGGAGGACAGCTGGCCATACCCGGCCATGAAATATATGTGCAAACAACAAATATATATGAATGCAACATTGTAGTTTGGTTAGAGTCTCACTTAGAGTGTCAGACTATTTGAGGCATGTCACAAAATAATGAACTGGAGTTTAAGTCTTGTTTACTCATTACCTGACACTCACTATTGCTCTACTGTTCTAAACAGTAGAATAGTGATGATAGCCTGTTTAGCAGTTTCATTTGTGTCTGCATCATTATACAGAGACTTTGTGTAATTTGTAAATATGTTGAGATTGGTAGGCATAAACCTGGCATAAACAATTACACACAAATATAATAATGTCAACAAGAATAACAAGCAATAATTTAAGTGTATTTTTGCAACGGTCAGAGCCACACGACTTTTAATAAAAATTGGACCATAGTGATTTATGTTAAACTAAAACCACAACCAGAACATACATACAGCCAACACACAACATATAAATGTAAAATGTATAATTTCATAGGATTATACCGTTCGTGTGCATACATTTGGCCTCAGTTCGTGTGCCTAACGATTGGTTCTAGATTTGAAACGCGGCCGGATTTTCTCAGTAAAAACATATTTTCGGAGGAAGACATGCAACATCTATCAGCTGCTGGCGAACAGTAACCTAAATGCACTTCGGTGAATAATGTCAAAACCATTGAGAGAGAGAGACAGAGGGAACGAGAGAAAATAGAACGGGGGGATGGGCTGTGGTTTGGGCAATAAAAAGGAGTGGATGGAACGGGAGAGGGAAGGGGTGTCAAGACCATTGAAACCACAAGAAAAGGTGTTGAATGCATATGGGAGACCCACACCTCCCTCAAACGCTAGCGTCTTCATAAGTAATTTCAAAGAATTAAGGACGGGTTTCTTTTGTAAACAGTGCAGCATTGAATGTAAAATGCTGTAACTGTAGAATAATACGTATTAAAAAACGTTTCTGTTTCATGCTTTGATCCATACTGAAGCAAGGTTCTTATGGGTGAACTCTCACCCTCCTTGGTTGCATAATAACGATTTTAATGAAAAATAGGCATATTGTGCATACTTTCAGGATATGATAAGGGATACATTATCCACATCAAATGTGTTGCCCTTGCTACAACGCAAATCACTGCACGGCCTTTGGGTGCAATTGTAGGCTATATCAATGTAATCTATCATTCTGCGCTATAGCCTCCTTCTGTCAACGATGTCTTGCAGTCGGTTTGCCTTTCACCTATATACGCTAACCGATATTGTGGGACCGTGGCCCCCTCTGTTGGCGAAACTAACACGACAGCATGCGTGTAGACACCGCCAGCATGTAAAAAAATGTTTCAGAAAAGTAGCACAGCTGTAGTAAATGGAGAAACACAGCGGGTCTCATTTTGTGACAAATGGGTCTCCTTTCAAGGAGAAACAACGAGTTTTTATGGTTAGAGTGTTCCAATTTATGAACACACCTGCAGTACACACAAATACAAGCATGCCAGTGCACACATCTAGGCTTAGGCTACACACACGCACAGCACACAAGTATACGAATATCTCATACACAAAAATACGCTGGACGTGTTCTGCTAGCCGCAGCAGTATAAACGGTTATGGGAGTGAATCAGCCTCAGCAGAGTCACAGAGGGCTCCAGAGACAGAATACATTTCCAGTAACAAACACCCTTGATGACCGTAGAAACGTGGGCATGTGAATGCACCAGACGATGTCTGGAGGGAAAAACGCATACATATTGACCCCTAGGCCTGTCATATATGAACATCAGGTGCTCCAAATGTTTCCATGCATTTCCAAAAATCACTGCATGAAGGACAGTTGGAGTAATGGACCCAGCATGAATCCAATTACAAGATTTTGTGCTGCATCTGCAGCGACACAAACGAGTCAGTTATGTCAATATTTTCAAGTTATCCCTGCAAAATGCAAATGTGGATATTTATTTTCTACAGTAAAAGTCTCCATATCAAACAGTTCTTATCCTATGTAAGATAAAGTAGGCATACATGTTTATATTGATAGTCATAAAAGGCCCAATTTAAGCCCAATTATAAACAAGCTCATACTTGTCAAACCCTGGATTTAGACTTATTGATTTAGAGGTTAGCAACTTGGTTTATTGTCACCGTGTATTGACAGTACTTTTGTTTCTATACGGGTTAAACTTCCCTCTAAAATAAAACATAAGCACTGAAGTTCGCAAATTAGGAGCAGTGTTCTTAAAGCCAAACATTTGGCAGTCAGTGCGTTTGAACTTTCACAAATTACTTGAGGCCAGAAAGCATGGAACATGTAATTGATGTGAGTTATATTGCCTTCTGCAGTTTATTTTAACTAAAGCAGTGAAATTAAACAGAACCAGAGACAGGAGTCAAGATCATGTCGGAACACATGTGCACTTTATTGGGATTGTTTAGTCAGTGTACAAGTTGGCCTCACCAGTCTGGCACCCCATGTTACCCTAAACCGCAAGTATCCCTTGACCCACCGCCCCAGATGGATGTCTCCAGCGGGGTTAGGAGAAAGGTCACGATTAGGTTTGCATAACAAAACAAAATTAAACAGGACCAAGTATTTTTAAGGCTGAAAGTACAAAAAACCCAGACATAATTTACATACAAGCGATACTACAACAATGTTAAAGTATGCGCCAACCACTGGGCAGCCTTCACAGAGGCAAATACGTGTCTGAACAATGCAGTTAACATTTGGAATAATGTGTGAACAATGAAGTTCAGAAACATTTGGAATGACTCAAAGAAAAAACAAAATGTACATTTTTTTTAAGTCCTCAGATGCAACTGTAAAACCTTGGGGTGCTTTTTTACTAACCAAAAACATTACCGTCACCGTTCCAGTTTTTTTTTTTTTTTTTAATCCTGAGTCAAGCGCCAAAATAACTGAAGCCATGCCAATGAGTTGTCTAGGCCCTGCGCCTGAGCGTGTATGAGAAATGTGATGTGGTTTTGCGCAGAGCTGAAGTCGTTGTTGGGCGTTTGGTCGAGGGTGGGAAAGAGGAACAGTCAGTTTAGAAGCATTTGCGGTGGACAATGGAGGGGCCGGACTCATCGTACTCCTGCTTGCTGATCCACATCTGCTGGAAGGTGGACAGAGAGGCCAGGATGGAGCCTCCGATCCAGACAGAGTATTTGCGCTCTGGTGGGGCAATTATCTGCAGAATGGAGAAATAGTTTAGCATTCTCACCAAGTAGCTTCTCATGAACCAAGCTTCAACTACACCTGGGAATATTCAGCTCACCTTGATCTTCATGGTGGATGGGGCCAGGGCTGTGATCTCCTTCTGCATCCTGTCAGCAATGCCGGGGTACATGGTGGTACCTCCAGACAGCACGGTGTTGGCGTACAGATCCTTACGGATGTCGACGTCACACTTCATGATGCTGTTGTAGGTGGTCTCGTGAATGCCACAGGACTCCATACCTGGAGGGAAGAGACAAGATGTCAATCAGTAAGTTGTCCCATGTGACAGTGCTTCAGGGTCATAGTATAATGGCTGCATTTGTCAGACGATGACTTACCAAGGAAGGAAGGTTGGAAGAGGGCCTCAGGGCAACGGAACCTCTCGTTGCCGATGGTGATGACCTGCCCGTCAGGCAGCTCATAGCTCTTCTCCAGGGAAGAGGAGGAGGCAGCAGTGCCCATCTCCTGCTCGAAGTCCAGGGCGACGTAGCACAGCTTCTCCTTGATGTCACGCACGATTTCCCTCTCGGCTGTGGTGGTGAAGGAGTAGCCACGCTCGGTCAGGATCTTCATGAGGTAGTCTGTGAGGTCGCGGCCGGCCAAGTCCAGACGCAGGATGGCGTGGGGCAGGGCATAGCCCTCATAGATGGGCACTGTGTGGGTCACACCATCACCGGAGTCCATGACGATACCGGTGGTACGGCCAGAGGCGTACAGGGACAGCACCGCCTGGATGGCAACGTACATGGCAGGGGTGTTGAAGGTCTCGAACATGATCTGTAGAGAGATAAACAAATAAACATTAAGAACACCAAGTGTCACTGCGCAAGCACTAAACACCACATGCACAAGGCATCTCAGAATGAGTTAGTAGAGTGCACAGGCTCAACATGCCTTCACACTGGTGCATGTCACCGAGCCACTACAGTGCCGTTATAAAGTAAAACTGCAAATAAACACACACCCAGGAGAAAGACCTGTCAGTTTCCAGAGAGGATAGCTCATCTTATAAGAGAGAAGCCCTGGAGAAGAGGGGAAGGGGCACCAAGTGAATAGAATGAAGGTGAGGCTCTGAAGAAAAGACCTGTAGAGAATGAACTAGTTGTTATGCAACACTTAATACTGCGTCTGTGTACCTGGGTCATCTTCTCCCTGTTGGCTTTGGGGTTCAGGGGCGCTTCAGTGAGCAGGACAGGGTGCTCCTCAGGGGCAACTCTCAGTTCGTTGTAGAAGGTGTGATGCCAGATCTTCTCCATGTCATCCCAGTTGGTGACAATACCGTGCTCGATGGGGTACTTCAGGGTCAGGATACCTCTCTTGCTCTGGGCTTCATCACCAACGTAGCTGTCTTTCTGGCCCATACCCACCATCACTCCCTAGACAAAAAGGAAAACAGTTCAGAAGGTTACACTAAACTGTTGCAGATAGAAGAGTCAGTCTACAGAACATTCATCTGGAAAGTGAATCACCGCCTGTAGTAAGTGCTGCTCACCTGATGTCTGGGGCGACCAACAATGGAGGGGAAGACAGCACGGGGCGCATCGTCTCCGGCAAATCCGGCTTTGCACATGCCGGAGCCGTTGTCAACAACCAGTGCGGCGATTTCATCATCCATGGCTAAACTGATAAAGCAACGTTCACACGTTACAGTACGTGTATAACAGATCGTCTCAAGCTAGTGTCCCCATATGGAGCAGTTCTCACTTCCTGTTGCACAACTGCAATTCAGCAATTTCACCACTAGGTGGTGCCAGCGTCAAACATTCCGATACCCAGACAAAGGAAGTGGGGCTGCATTCTATTATTACCATATAAGGACATAGTTTGGTTTGAGCAGCTTTGCGGCTACTGGCGGCATGGCGCGCTGCCAGACCAGCAGGGTTCAGAGAAAAGGAACACTCGACATTTCAGACCCTGGCGCGACCACTCCCTCAAGTTCACGCCTTCTTCCTCTACCGCCCCTCCCCTAGTTGCTTAATCTAACCGCTGTTGAGAACAAACGTCCCATGAAATCATGCTACAAGACAATATCACTGCGTCATAACTTTAAAGTAAACCTCGCCCACATAAGACATTAGCTCAATACTTTCCTTCCTCCCCGACTAACCGCCGAACTGGACGACACGACCGTGCTTAAAAGGCAGGTACTGGTTTAGACATCAACAACCTTTAGTATACAATTAACTCAAGTGTTCAGAGTCATAAGTTGGCCCCAAGTGATGGTCACTTCCTGAATGCCACGCCTTTGACGAGACATTGTGATTTGCCATCACGTAGTTTACAACGATGGCCAGGCACATTAATGACAAGCCTCACAATTAGGTTTAATGCCCTGCGTTAAACCTGCAATTGGACAAACCCAAAACTACATTTCAAGTTGGAAATCGTTATGGTAAAGACTGTATAAAGTATAAAGCTGGTTAACACTTAACCTCCATTAGACAAATTTAATTCGTATGTGAATGCTGCGCTTGCAGGCTTAAGGGCGGTGTTAGCATGTGCGGCTATGCTAGCATGCTAAAGTAGGTCACACCCCGTTGCAACGCGCGCACAAAGGGAGCAGTCCTGATCGAGACCTCGACACATCAAGTCTAGATGGGCTTTACATGCATACAACGGTAAACTGGACAAGTCCAGTGTTGAACGACTACTCGATTGCAAACCGGCTTCATTAGCTAGTGACTCACGACAAACCGGCAATTTATAGCCCAGAAGAACCTGTGACCCACACAAAGCACGAAGGCAAACATAACGGTCTAATGACAGCCTAAAATGCAACATTAGCATTAGGTGTAGACGTTTCTTCCATATTATTAAAGCTATCATAATAAATTACATGGCACCGTAGACAAAGACCCTCGTGACTTTTAAAGAATCTTAATATAAAAAGTTCGACATAAAAACACAAAACAACTAGACAGGAATGTTTACATATCACATACTAAATTTAGGACGTCGTAAATAAAGCTGTGAAGCTTACCTTTGGGTTGGGGGGGGCTTTTCGCTTTAAGGGAAACGGTTACAGGCAAATGATATCCCGCACAGGCTGTGTATGTGACGGCGCTGAGAGTGAGTTCGCTAATGGTGGATGCTCTGCTTTTATACAGCGTCAGATGCCCGGCTCGAGCCATAAAAGGTAAACTTTCGGATTTGGGCTCACTGATTGGTTCAGCGTCATGCACTCGGGCGCGTCGCGTGCACACTGCTGCACTACCCGCTCGCGATTCGAGAGAGGGAGAGAGAGAGGGAGAGGGAGAGAGACAGTAGTAAAAGATTGGCGAAAATAAAAAGGAAGGGATTGATTGCGCTATGAGGCCTAGTAATACGAATATCATGCTAAATCGTATACTATATAGATTAAAAGCTAATAGGTTTGATGTTGTCTTGTGGGACAACGCAGTGCAATGAACACATGTTAGAGGCATGCATAACTTGCTAAACAGTGATTCAACAGGACCAGATAGCTATGCCTAAGGCAAGACAGCATATTAGCACTTCTCATGCAGTCTTCCTATCGCACCCAGTTTTATGTCTTGTTGTATGAGATGTTGGTTATTTGTATGTGGATGTCTTTGATCCCCAGCTCACAGAGAGTAAGTGCTGCCATGTCACATATTGGGAATAGGTATCACCCTGGATAAGTCCACCAGATTTATAGGCAAGCCCCTAACCTCTCACCCCTCATCACTGCCTGTTGAAGATATTCAACATGCCAAGTATTTGTGATTAAGAGGACTGTCTTTGATCTGTATTTTCATCTGTTTGAGGGTGAAATGTATTCTTAATTTCAGTCCATTTTAATCAACCATGCATGTTGGAGAATTTAAAAGGCATGTCAGATAACTCTTCCCCACCAGCTTTGTCTAAAGTGCCCCAATTTGCACAGTAAGCGGAAGCATCTATGGGAGGTTTTAAGGCAGTGCTTCTATTGCCTTCAATCTTGTCTGGCCCACAAGGGAAGCAGGAAGCTCTAGTCCTATTGGCCTACCTGCTATCTGCCTGGGAACATTATCAGCAACCCTTAGCCTTTCTTTTGGAATATTGTTTCTCTGGCTCACATAGACCATACACACAAACACTGTTATCATATTGAAACCAGCTAAACTCCTACAGTTAATTCTTAAAACTGTAGGAGGGGGCCTTCTAGTAGCCTTCTCCTTTATACTTGTAGAGATTTTGCGTGATAGAAGTTTTTTTTTAACATATGATACAAATGGAAGCCTATGGAAAATACTCCCATGAGCCAATTAAGTGCACTGTGCCTCCCGTTATATTAAAGGTGTAGTCAGTCATTATGGAGAAAGTTTGTTGATATTGTTGATAACTGGATTAAACACAAAAACACCTCACCTGTGCATCATCTTACAATCGCTGACTACACTACCTATATGTTAAAGTTTTGAGGCTAGAGAGCCTTTATATCTATACGCATAGAGAATTTGCTGTTATTTACTGTGAATGCTTTATATCACTTGTCCAGACTGAAAATATAAATGGCCTTATTCCATTATTGAATCACATAATAGTCCTATATTGTGAAACCACAATGTTATTTCTGTAAGGTGATAGAGGAAGGGCACTCTGTGACATCTCCTTCTTCCTCTAGTCTTCTTGTCGTCTTTCTTCAGTCAATCTATTATGTTTTGAATTGTAAGGGACTCTTTATCTTGTTCATGTTGTTGTGTGTTATTGACCCACATTATTATTATCATTGTTTTTATTATTATTATTATTATTATTATTGTTATTGTTATTATTATTATTATTATTATTATTATTATTATTATGATAAACATATAACATAAGCAGACAGTTTAGTGGTCTAATGGGTATTTAATGGGAATTGGGTAAATGCCAGTTTACTGCTCATAAATACAACATATGTATATTCTTCTTCACCCAGAACATGCATATAGTCAGGAGCCAGTCCCAGAAGCATAAGTCCAAAGGTTTACTGGGTCCACTTATTGATTTACAGGTCTGAACTCAGATTGCTGCTACACAGCTATACCCTTGAATATGAGAAATAATTATGTTTTTTTTACCCTTGCCTTGTTGTCTGTGCAGAACACAAGTAGGCTCCTCGGACTGTTGTCAATGCACCTTTGAACTCAAGCTAAGGGGTAATGTCGCCATGCCGATGGCATGATGGTGTAAACTGGGATTGGCTAGGAAATGTTTAATCCAGGCACAAGGGAGTGCCTTTACGGCAGGTCTATTGAGTGTACATGTGTGTGTGTGTGTGTGTGTGTGTGGGGTGGGTGGGGTGTACCAGTATATTAACGAGTGAGTCAAAGTTCCTGTCAAGCCTATCTTAAATTGAGCTACATGGTAAAAGATCCTGAAAACCGTAAGACACGATGACCCATATAGCGGTCGTAAAACCAACCACCTACTCCTGTATGAGTGTTCATGTAGCATCCAAATTATAGAGCCAGGTTATATCATGCACATAAAGGTTATGAACACATTACTGCATGTGCTTGCATTTTCTTTGCTGGTCCTAAGTGAAAGGTCTCACGGCTAAGTGGTGCGTTGTCAACACTTCGGCCTGAGAATGTCTGCTAGCCGAGTGCTCCAAATATCATCCCGGCAAGCCTTCTCTCATGTATCATATCCATGTGTGTGTGTGTGTGTGTGTTTACACTGTGAATGCCAGTTCCCACTGATCCGATTCTGCTGTCAAAGGCGGAAGTGCAATAAAACAGCACCTAATGAATATCCTGATGATTTTATACAGACATGCAGCATGTATACACAGACACCTTAGCTGTAGGTTGTGATGACTAAAACCATACTGGCTTTCTAAACAAACCACTTGCCAAGTTCAATGACCTATGAATGATACTGTACCAAGTGACTGCACTGCATGCTAACTACAGTGTAACTCGCTACAGGGCATCACTCTCAAGGAAGTGTAAAAATGAGAGGGTTTCCCAAACATTGTGCTAGCATACAACCCCAACATTTCTCTGGTCCTAATTAACAGCACCTGCGAGAGCTCCTCCAAGATCATAAAAAGGTGTGTGCTACAGCATTTGTATTATACCCTGAGGAAGACAGCATGAAAACGGTGGCTTCATTTAATTACATTTTCTTGCATCTGAGCTCCAGTGTGCGGCTTCCTGTTGGTTTTCTTAGCATACAACCCCAACCGTAGGAAAAGATCAATAGTGTTACTGGCACAGTTAGAAAATCACAGTTTTAGATATTTCTTTTTAGTTTAGTTGAGTTTAATAGTCCCATTGTTTTTCTGTTTTTAAATTAAAACAAACAAAAAAACATTTTAATTCCTCTCTGACAATTGATTATATACTGTTTCAGCCTCTTGAATAACCTCATCTGGCTGTCAACATGTATTTAAGTAGTCTCTATTTTACAGTCATGGCAAACCAGCCTGACAAGGCATGGTTTTTGAGGTTTAGGATTTGAGCTCTTGGTTTGTGAGCTCATTCCTGAAGAGGTAATGAGAGATATGTATCTATATGTATTATGTATTAGAAATAACACAGATTATGTCCATTATAGAGGGATAATGGTTAGTGTTTAGTGTATTACCATCATATGGGTTCATATGTGTGAATGACAGGTGATTTCAAGATGTTTAAGGTGATTTTTATGTCCTGGACTGGGGTCAGAAAATGCTATGGTCATGTGATAAGTTAATCAGTAATTGTGTGTGTGTGTGTGTGTGTGTGTATAAGAGAGAGAGAGAGAGAGAGTGAGAGAGAGAGAGAGAATCTCATTCCACAATGTTGGTTATTAATGGTGGTAAATACTGCAGATGTGGGCTTGTCTACTAACCCTGTACGTGTGCGGGGCTCTGCCATATACGCGCTGTACTTTTGACAGTTCATACACACACAGTCAGGGGAAAGCTATACATTTTGACGATTACATTTCTTCTTGGTTGACAGTGCATGTGGTTTGAGAGCACTGTTCTGCTGTTGGATATGTTACTGTGTGTTTCAGTGACCACACCTGAATGTGTTAAGGAGCAGGAATGGTATTAAGGATCTTGCTCTGGGATGCTTACTATGGGCTGGGGTCTGAGATTGAACCCAGGAGCATATAGTGTACTACTATCATTCCCCCTACCAATCCCCCTTTCTAAACCTGCTTCCTTTTCTCTCATAAAACCCTAACACATCAAAGACATGTACCTACACACACTGATGCTAGTTACATGTAGGAATGTATGTCTGGATGTGCGATTGTGTATGGGTGACCTTTAACCTTTAACATTTAACCTCGTGTGGACAGGGTCGAGCCAAGACACCATCCTCAGTAATGTCATAAAACTGCGTTTCTTGTCAAATAAGGCAAAGGTATGGAACAGCAATAGAACAGCGCTAGTGTTGAAACACCCTAATACAATGCTTGTTGTTATTCCTTATATGGCTAAGCTCCAATCACACACTCCCCTTGTTCCTCTAAGTGACTAAATATATCCCTTTTCATGTGCAGTTAATATACTGAATTAGTGTTGCTTGATGTACTCTACTGTGATGCTTTGTCAAACGTGGGATAAAAATGTGTGCATTTAGGCTACTCTATATTAAGGGTTAAATAAACCCATTAAACGCAATGCAAAAACAAGCATGTACATACCCCCCCATCCCTCCCTATTCACATGCACGAGCACTCACACACACATATACACCCTCTTCTCTATTCCATTGAACAGTATCCCAGCACCTTCCTGTTTTATCCTTCATCATGTGAACGTTTCACAAGAGATTTGATGGCCTGATAACGCATTGTCATGTTATGAGCTATACTACAATGTCAGCCTGGAATGTCAGCCTATATTCTGAGGATGGTCAGAGTTGGTTTCAGGGTGTGCTTTGGGGTGTGTGTCCTTGTGGGGGATGGGTGTGAGGGGCAGGGAGCAAGGGGGGAGAAGGGGGTGGACATTCAGTGTTGGACACACACACGCACACACACACACACACACACACACACACACACGCGCACACATCTGCTGCCTTGGGCCCCCAAGCAGGTTGGACTACATGTATACTAGACTGCTAGACTGCAGCTCACTATGAAAACCATTAGCTACCATTAGCCCTAAACTAGATTGTAAGTCTAGAGAAATGCCATGGAGATCAACCCTTCAAACTAGTGTGTGTGTATGTGTGTGTGTGGGGGGGTGCATGAACATGCATTCAAATGTGTGTGCTAGTATTGAGAAACAGCCTTCCATTTACGTCATGCTGGGTCAGCTCTCATGCAGCAATCTTAGGGTTTTTCACCGTCAAACACAAATCTGCTGCAATCTACGTTTAAGCGCAACACGTCGTGACTCAAAGTGTCAACGTTCTAGCAGCTGTACGGGGAGAAGGCTACCTCCTCCTGCCTCTTTCCACTCATCCCTCGATACGATTCAGAAGGCCCGAGCTTCCTGTCTCTCCCTTGTGTGAGTCTGTGTGTGTGTGTGTGCGCTGCGGCCGCAGCCGTTTCAATGGAAACCCTTGTCTTTCATGTGACCATGTGAGTTTCAGAGGGGAAACCCCTCTGTTCATAGAACACCAAGCCTCCCTCCACTCGTCACTAACAGCCCCTATTATCCCACCCCAACTGAGACACCGCTACCGGATTGGGCAACTGATTCTTCATTGATCTGTGTTGTAGCTGTGCGATGGTCTTACTCCAGGGTATAGGCCAGCTACCAGCTGCGTGGGTGTGTGTGTGTGTGTGTGTGTGTGTGTGTGTGTGCATGTTTACGTGCACGTGTTTCTGCCAGCTGGCCTTTGCGTGCTCTGATTGGATTAATCAGCCATTTACAGCTCAAATGGATCTTTAACTTCACCCCCCCCCACTATTTGCACATACAAACAAATGCACACACGTCATAATGGATTGATCAACATCATTGCAAGGCTTTCACACTTTAATACATGCCACAGCTAATAGATTTAACCTGCTATTTTTACGTGCAAGGTTCTTATGAGAAAATATTCCTCCAGTATTATTGGAATGTGGATGGCATCAGTTCTGCAATGTTTGTGTAGAATGCCATTTCACATTTCCTCTAAACCAGTTGAGCCAGGGTAGTAGTATCATCTTTTACACAGTATACAAGTACTGTATCTGTAGGTGTTTTTACCTCTTTTGTGCCAAAACTAAAGAGTCTCTCTCTATCCGCTAGCAGTGTTGGGCAGTAACTAGCTACTAGCAACTAGTTACTGTAAAATTATTACTTTTTTCAGTAACTAGTATGGTAACTAATTACTATTTCCAAAACATTCATAATATTACAATTACTAATCAAAGAAATGCTGCATTACTGCGTTACAAGAACAAGATTTCTGGTCCTAGCAAACTTAGGGTAGGCTAATTGAACCGACATGTCCAATCATCTGGGTTGAGAGGCTGCAATGTTTTCACTCTGGCTGATTGTTGACTCCTAATGTTCATTATTGTTTCAATAAAGAGGATTCAGTTATAAAATGATCTGGCTACACAGGTTGTCATTTTTCAGAAGGGAGGCAGGCTAGTGATTGTGAAAGTAATAAATTAATGTAACTAGTAACATAACTAATTACTTTTAATACCCAGTAATATGTCAAGTAATAATTTTACTTTTTTAAGGAGTAATAAGTAATAGGTTACTAGTAACTTAATACTATTCCTGAGTAACTTGTCCAACACTCTCCACTGATATGGTACAAATTACATTTGAATTAAACTCTACAAGGCCTTTGTTAGGAAATATGTGTCACAAAGTCACCAACTTGACCAACATCTCTGCTATAGCAGAGCAGTTGTAATATCCACACATGGGGGTTAGGTTCTTGGCTGGATATGCTTTAGTTTTCTGTTCCTCATAAACACACACACATCGAGGTGTCAGTCTTCTCGTCTGTCTGTCTCCTCCACTTCACTTCCTCGTGTGGTCCCTGGCCTCCTATTGGCTGCAAGAA
This sequence comes from Typhlichthys subterraneus, assembly GCA_027564835.1. Classification (NCBI taxonomy): domain Eukaryota; kingdom Metazoa; phylum Chordata; class Actinopteri; order Percopsiformes; family Amblyopsidae; genus Typhlichthys; species Typhlichthys subterraneus. Next base: position 2,730,533 of record JAODUH010000023.1, on the reverse strand, counting down.
GAAGCTCAGGTGCCTTTTAAGGTTGTGTGCATTTGCTGATAGGGCAGCCATTGATGTGTGTTGATGTAAATAAACAGATAGGCTGACTATGCATAGGTGTATACTGTACAATGTATATGTTCATAATCATTACCAGGTTCACTTAGGACTCATATGTTTGTCACATCAAGTACAATAGATACTGTATGAGTGTGTGTGTGTGTGTGAGTGTGTGTAAAACTGACAATGTTTGTAATGCTAGCATTAGCTAGCTTGCCCATACAGATATTTATCTCTCCCCACCCTCGTGTTCTCTCTCTCTCTCCCACTCGTTATATCTATCCTCTCCAAGCCCCCCCAAAACAACATACAACATCGGAGAGATGCAGTGCAGCCGTGCCCCCCTCGACTGCGGTTCCAAGTTTGCATGCGTATGTTGTGCGTATCTTTGTTGTAATGTATTCTTAAATGTCTGTCTTCAGACTGCTGTCTGTGTGTGTGTGTGTGCGTGGGCGTGCGTGTGCGCGCGTGTGTATGAGTGTGTGTGTGTGTGTGTGTGTGTGTGTGTGGGGGGGGCTAGCATTGTTGTATGTGCATTGTTGTTCATTTCTGTTTCAGGCTCCCACCCTTCTCCTCTCTCACAGTGGCAGTGTTTGAATGAGCTGCCTGCTACGTGCTGATTGGCTGCAGGGTGCTGCCATATAAGGGCATGGGCTAGCAGATCAGGCAGGAAGTGGGGTAAAGAGGAAGTGAAAAGCCGGCTTTTAGAGACCGGCAGCGGAATGCGCAGCCGAATAGCTTCATATGGCAAACCTTCCTTCCATCTTTCTGTCCTCCCACAACTCTAGTTTCCTGTTGCTAAACCAGAATATCTTACCAGCCTTTTATATATTTCTATATCTAAATCTGTTTTTATGCTTCCTGGTAGATTCGTTTTGTTTTGTTTACTTGAGCGCAGTAGCAAGATGTCAAGGTTTCTGAAGCCTGGTTCCAATGGGAGACGTCCTCCATACAGTCAAATACTTATTTAAAATTATTTATTGTCATCATTATTTCTGCTTCTTTTAATATTTACTACCTTGCCTGGGTCTGGTGGGCTGTATATGGAGAACACTCACAATGGATATCAGACAGCTTAATGCAGCAAAAAGGCTTTTAAAGCTGAGAAATGGACATAGTCCACCGGGACTATGTTGTTGTGCAGGCTGCTGTCCTGCTGCTTGTTACAACACAGAGAGAGAGAGAGAGAGAGAGAGAGAGAGAGAGAGAGAGAGAGAGAGACGTAGAAGGAGACTGTGTCATCTGTCTACAACCTGTTGGGCTCTGGACCCAGTCACACGTGCCTGGACTTGCAGGGGAAATTAAAGCCATGACAGGAATCCAACAGTAATAGAGTGTGTGTGTTTGTGTTTGTGTGTTTGTGTTTGTGTGTGTCTCTGGGGCCCTGTGCATCGTACAGAGATGCACAGCAGTTCAAAGAAATTAAACCAGAATGACTCAGAAAGGCAACATGCTAAACATATACACAGAGAAGTGTTTAGGTACTTGACCTTATAAGTCACAGAGTAGCCTACTGATTGCTATGATCTGTGAAGACCTGCCTGGTACAGTCTAGGTATGTGCCCCAAGGTTTAGACCTTGACAACACTCTGCTATCAGAGTGTAAATGCCCATTTGTAACTTGTAGGGATGGGCTAACAATGAGAGGACAACAACACTGCCAAATAAGGAATCTCTTTCATAATTGAAGGCAGTTCTTTACAAGTTTAGCAAGGTTCATGACAATGTCCTCGAACCCATCAATGTTATCACTGAGAAGTGGTTTTGCCTCTATTGAACGCTTTTACAACTATATAGCTACAATTGCAGCAGGATCAGATGGAAAAACAATGCATTTTTGGTTATTTGCTATAATGTTGCTCTAAATGGTAATGTTGTATTGTACACAGAAGTATTAGCTTTGGGTGTTTTGGGCATCAGTGTTATATGTATTGAGGTAGACCTTCACAGCTTTTACACTTTTTATGTGTGAGGCGTTCAAAACGTGAGAGGTGTTGTGACTCCTTTTGCATCCGCGTGGTTTTGTTGACCCTTGCGCATGTTAGGGAGGCCACGCCCTCTTGTTAACGCTGACATCCATAAAAGGAGATCTTTAAGTGTGTCACATGACATCAATCTGAGGAATGCGACTGGTCACATGGGATGCCGTCTCAAGGAAATCAGTTTCACCCTCGAGGGCTGTGAAGTTCTGTGTGCATGTGTTTACATGTATGTACAGTATTACTGCCTCCCTGTCTCTGTGTGTGTGTGTGTGTGTGTGCGCGTGTGTGTTGTTTGCATGTACTGTGTATTTATGTTTCAGTGTGTCAGCGTTTCTGTGCGTGGTGTGAGGGTGAGTGTGTGTGTGCGCGTGTGTGTGTGTGTGTGTGTGTGTGTGTGTGCTCAAAGGGGATTTTACAGTGTAGGAGATTTCACTTCTCTCTCATCCTGAGTGGAAATGGCAGAGGAGGATGTTCTATGTTCTTTTTCAGCTAGGCGATGAGCAGGCTGTGTGTGCGTGTGTGTGTGTTTGTGTGTTTGGTAATCCTCCATTAGCTATGTGAGTTAATCGCTATGCTACAGTTCTGTGTAGCATTGGTTTCTAAAGGCTACCATTGTAGGTGGGGAGGGACAATCTTCCTTATTCATAAAGGATTACATGATCGAGATGAATGAAAACATTCAAGAAAACGTTGAAATGATAACATTTGCTATCTCACTGTTGCGTCCAGCGTGTGAGGTATCTGGGCACGCATGTGCACGCGTGTGTATTATTAGTTGAATGGAAGACGTTTAAAACCACACCCAAACCGATTACTGTCATCGACTGTGTGAGCTTCCCAGTACCACTGCTAGGAAACTGGCCAATCAGAATTGTGCCATCATACCGGTCGCTGTCATTGATGTCTTTTTTTTTATTTTCGTCCTACACAGTAGTAGTTTCCTCTTGTTCACTACAGTGCTCCATATAAGGCAAGCAGTCTACACGTATAGACAGGCCTACACAACAAGTTCTGACAATGTCTGTCGGACCAACTCTTATGCATTTTGAAGCCATATGTGGCTATAAAGAGCATGCTGCTTCATTTCCTTTTGGTTTATTTCCATTAGATTGTGTCACGTCTATATGCAAATTAACAGAGTTTGTGGGTTTGGAAATATTTGTCATTTTATTTGATATTCTGTATAGAAAGTATTCATCCACTCCACATGTATCATATGACTCACGCTGTTCACAGAAGTGAACTCAGTTTATTTTTTTTTTTTATAAGCTGTTAGTCAACTTTGAGGACATAATTATTTCATGAAACAAATGATATTTTAGGAAGTCATACCTTTCTGAAATAACTAGGGATGGAACCGATACGATACTGACCTAAATAGCTGGATCGGTATCGGTTGTAACCGATCCATGGGGCTAATCCAATTAAATAAATGTACATGCGTAGGTCTACTGACAAGCATAAGCCAGATCTAACCTACCCAGGCCACACCATCAGCAGCAGGTTTATAAAAAGTCCTAAAATAGAGATTGGCTGTCATTTACTTTGCAAATTATCTTTAAACCTAATTTAACACTAGAATCGGATCGGTACTCGGTATCGGCCAATAGCCAAAGTGCCAGTATCTGTATCGGCATCGGGACTGAATAAAAATAGAAATAACGTGTGACTGCTGTGCAGAAATGGGTGACATTCTGTTTATATCTTCAACCTGTTAGCTCTGTGTTGCTCGCTAAACCATCACATGTGTCCAATTCAAACCCAGAAGATTTCCAATCCAGTCCTGTATCATCCGTGGGAGTTCATATGTGTACCTGCGCTGCATCTACCCAGACTCAGCGAATTTCCACTATAGCCCCGCCCCCCTCTTCCCATGATAGACAGCGTAGGGAATGAGAGAAAGGAACACTTAAAAAACGGCATCAACAGGAGGAAGGATAGGAAATAGCTGACAGTCGAACAGGAGGAGCAGGAATTAGTGGACTCATCAGGTCTTCCTCCGTGGCCTCGTTGTGACCCAGTAATGCGTATACCCACAGTCCACTCCTTCCTGACCACACTCGCACCATGACCACCTCCCCAGACCGCCCCTCTACACTCCACCTCCTCCCTGCATAGCTGGGATGAGAGCTCCCCCTCGGTGCCGCGGTGTGCCAGGCACACAGCTCCCAGGGGAAGCACCACGGGTCATTCCTCCCCGTGAGGACAGTTCCTCATGCTTTGTCCGTCTCTAGTTGTTTGTCTCTTCTTTTCTCTACCGCCATTTTGACGTGGACATGGAGCCAGTTACCCCCATGTTGGCTCATGTTACTTTCCTTCTGTCTCTCTCTCTCTTTCTTTCTTTCTTTCTTTCTAACTTTCTTTCTTTCGTTATTCTCATTTCACTTCACGTTCCCTTGAAGTGACATAAAACGCCTCAGTCCACAAGTGTCTGTGTGTGTGTATCTAAGGCTAGGTTGACAGTCCACTGTGAGAGTTTCTGTTCAAATACCAGTTTGCCCACCCATCACCCCCCCCCCCCCCCCACCCCCCTCCCCTCCCCCTCCACACACACACACACACACACACACAGACAAGAAGAGCAGACAGTTTAATCACAGTGTCTAACAGTAGAGTTCCCGGGACTCTGTCTGTCTGACTGTTGCCCGGAGGACCTGGCAACAGTCCTCCTGGCAACAGTCCTCCTGGCTGGGGGAGGGAGAGGGGCAAAGCATGAATGACAATGCAGGTCGGAACAGATGGGAGATGGGAAGACAAGGTGCGTGCATGTGTGCGTGCGTGTGTGTGCGTGCGTGTGTGTGTGTGTGTGTGTGTGCTGTTTGCCGTTGTCTGATACATCTGATCGTGTGGGATTCCCTTAGCTTCCCTTTGGGTTATGGGTCTGAAATGTGAAATGCAGGTCATGAGGCCTGGCATTGTCTTAAAGCAGTTACATGACCGCACATACACACACACACGCAATTAATTTTTTTTACATTAGGACTTAAGGTAAAGCGAATGTGAAACCTATTTGAGAAGCACAGCCATCAGCGCGTCCCCGACCTGCTCTGCAGAATACATGCACAGGCTCCATTTAATCTGAGGCGTGTAGATGACGAGGGTTGTGTGGTCTCCAAATATGGTCTCATAGGCAGATGACTAGACCTTTGCAGGTAGCCACCATCAACATTCACACACACACACACCCATTCTGCGTGACTCTACATTCTGATTGGCCCGGGGCTACAGGTGATTACCTGGGTTGAATTGCCTTTTATGGAGACTCTGTCAAACATACTACTTCCTCAAAGTGTGCACTCTCTCTCTCTCCCCCTCTCTCTCTCTCTCTCCCCCCCTCTCTCTCTCTTTCTATCTCTCTTCCTCCCCCCCCTCTCTCTCTTCTTCTTCCTCTCTCTCT
>JAODUH010000023.1:2701764-2718693 GCA_027564835.1 Typhlichthys subterraneus | reverse complement strand
CCTCTCTCTCTCTCTCTCTCTCTCTCTCCCCCCCCCACTCTCTCTCTCTCTCTCTGTATTGTCTCTATCTTTTCCCTGTCTTGTTTGTCTTTCTGTTAAGCCCAGTCCTTTGCCCCTATCCTCCCCACATCTGTCTCAGCTGGATAAGTAAATCAAGGGAAGCATAGTGTGATGATTTGAAGAGCAAAGAAGAAATCAGGAGTGGGAGAGAAGGGGTTATGGAGCCACAGAGGACCACGCCGTCTTTGCTTAGCCGTACTAAGTTGTTATGTAAGGAGAAACCGGTGTGTGCTGTGTGTGCGTGTGTGGACATTGTGTGTGTGTGGACAGTGTGTGCGCATGTGTGGAACGTTTTTACGTTACCAAGAGCAAATGGAATGTATGTGGGCCCCCCCTATTATCTTCTAGTATGATCACGTTTTCTTTATCACAATGTATACATTTGTGAACCGTTTAAGGCTAACTAACACCCATGTCAATTCCACTTAGCACATTGTTTCTCAATAGATGCATTCACTCATTGTCTTTATTGACACAAACTGTCAATATTCTTTTTAGCTTGCACATCTTAGCAACGCTGCTCCATAGCAAGAGACTATTGAAAACAGGAAACAGATTAGCCACAAATGGCCTCCCCCTTCTTTGCATCTACAGTATAGTATCTATCTTGCTTTATTATTCAAGATCCCTCTTGGTAATTAAGTGACTTGCACAAAAACATAACTCTGTTAAAAAATCCAGCATAAACCAGCATGAATTCCATGCTGGTCCAGACTGGTTCATACTGGTTAGTGCTGGGGTAGTGCTGGTCCAGGCTGGTTCATACTGGTTAGTGCTGGTGTAGTGCTTGTCCAGGCTGGTTCATACTGGTTAGTGCTGGGGTAGTGCTGGTCCAGGCTGGTTCATACTGGTTAGTGCTGGTGTAGTGCTCATTGTGGTAGTGATTGTGAAAACGGGGAAGAATAGGGGTTATTCTAAAACATTCCATGCAGTATCTGTGCTCGAGGGCCGCATATCATTAAGCCATTTTACAAAATTTTAAAATACATATGATAATGCATGTGATCTACTCTCAAATTAATCATTAATTACTTAATTTGGAGCTCCACTGTTTATGGCTACAACACACAGAGTTTACTAAAATAAAAAAATATGTAATTGCCACTAGGGACCACACCCACATACCCACAATAAGGCAAAAGAGAAGTCAATAAGTACAATATCCAATCACCCAGTCAGGATATTTGTACGTCATTCCTTTTGGGTTGGGTTTGATGAGAAGGTTGAAGATGAGACAAAAATACCTTCAAAATGATATGCATGTAAAGTATGAGTGTAATGTTCCTCTGGTTTGAGAAGTAGCCTGGCCACATAGCAACCTGAGGGCAGTGGGCCAAGGGTGTATATAGTATAAGAGAGCCATCTGTACCAGATGTTAATGATTGCGGGTGTCTGTGTGTGTGTGTGTGTGTGTGTGTCAGCAGATGGTGTCTGTGTGTTTGTCACACACACTCTTTTCCATTAGCGATGACATCACAATCCCCCAAATCATCAATAATTCAAGCAAGGGGAATGAAACTCAGAAGACATAAATGATTACTCAAACATTTCCTTATATAAATAAAAAAATGCATAAATACACAAACAGAAGTTGCTTTCTTGAGTCACGTTGTTGTGTTAAGCACATTGTGCGTGCATGCATTGGCAAGTTATTGTGTGCGTGCGTGTGCTCATTAATGTGTGTGTGAATTTGTGTGAGCTAGCATTCAGGGGTCTGTGTAATAAGAAGCCTCACAGTGAACAGCTGGTATTTGCGCTTGACTCTATGTGTGCGTGTGTGTGTGCGCGTGTGTGTGAGTGTGTGTGAGGGAAGGCTGCAAACCTTTGTTGTGTGGTTGCATATCATTAGCATCAGAAACCCCTTATTGACCATGAAGAGGATATATTGAAAACATGGAGGAGAGAGAGAGAGCGAGAGAGAGAGAGAGAGAGAGAGAGAGATAGAGAGAGAGAGGGAGAGGGAGGCTCAGAGATAATGAGCCAAAGAGGGGGCATGTGGGGAGTGGCTCTTGGGACGCAGTTCAGAATTGGTGGCAATGACCAGCAACATCTGCCGGTAGACACAGATGTACACTGTGCATTCACAGCCGTGCGTGTCTAGTTGCACACATTTGTGTCGCCAGTAGTGATCTGATGGTGTGTGGGTGGTGCAGTTCCTCTGTCTGACCAGTGGAGAGAGCTAAAGAGCTCCTGTAGAAACAGAGTGAGGTAAGCCATAGTGGTGAACATTACACACGCGGGCCCACAGTGGATACGTATGTCGGTGTATGTCCAATATATCAACACTATAAATGTAATGGGTTGTGTGTGTCCCAGACTATGATTCTAATACTGACACTTGACAGGGAAACTACATTTTCAAATTAAAATAAAATCTAGTTTCTACATGAATGTTTCTGAAAGATCTAAAAGAGTTTTTGCGGGGTGTTAAAATTGAAAGGAAGCTGAAAGGATGGTGGAATATTGAACTCAAACTGACTAACAGTGGCCATTCATTGGGGCAGGATGTGATGTCACAGCTTCTTTAGACAGGAAGACATATTTTTAGTGTAACTATGGACAAGTTTCCCCCAGAGTCAACAATAAAGACTCCAAGCTCCTCCAATCAATATGTTTGCACACACACACACACACACACACACACACACGAGCACACGCACCCACACACGCACACGCACACGCAGAGACACAGTGGAGTGTTTAACACAAGCAGAAACCGATTGACTATTGTAGAAGTTTTGGCTCGGCTTCTTTTCCTGTCACCATGACAATAGCAGGGTGGGGAGCTGTGCTTCTCCCCCCCTCCCCCTCAGCCACCATCCCCAAACCACACAATATTGTGTGCACACATACACACACACACACACACACAGTGACCTCTGACTTGTGTGCTTGAGTTGGGGGCTGTAGGGGTCACTATCTGGCCCCAGCTTCCCAGCTTCCAAGGTTTTGTTGGTGAAGAGGAGGCCCTGGTTGGGGTGGCAACCCGACACACACACACACACACACACACACACACACACACGCATTCCTCGCCCATCCTGCACTGAAAGTTACACAGACGCTGTCCACTTTGAAACATATGGAAATGTGTGGGGTCATATTTCTGTGGGGTTAACATTACTGTACAATTCAACATTTGTGTGACTGGTATTACCTGTGCCACATACCGAATATTAACCCAAAACGGTCTACTGCTGCATTTGCATATTACAGACTACAACAAAGGTAGCCTGGTGTAACCAGGCCACGGTCCATTGGGAAGTGTGTACAGTCGTTTCCTCCTACTGGTCATAGACCTCTGGTTCATTCTGACACTATTGGACAGAGCTTAAGCGGTCGGTGTTGCTACAACTGTTTTGATCGCCTCATCTAGCTCTACCACCATTTAGAAACACGCTCCACATCAACGTCGTCTTAGTAACCCAGGTTGATCGGTCCCTTGAGGGATGGGTTAAATGCAGAGAACATGTATGTGTATGTGACAATAAAAGCACTTTTACCTTACTGACTGGACCGCCAGCAGGGTGGCTGTGCCAACGCTAATGCGAACAGGGTTTCCAGTATAGCAATAGTTGGGCGGAGCCAGGCTAATGACAAACAGGCAGGAAGATGAAAAATGTGATGAAATAAACAAAAATAAAAGAACATAATGAATGCAAATATAAAACAATCACGTCTTTATGAAATCAAATACATGCCAGTGTCAGCATCTATATCTATAATGGGATGTAGTGGAAAACTTTCATGTGTGGTGGACAGAGAGTGTGTGTGTGTGTGTGTGTGTGTGCTTGTGGGTGTGGTGTGCGTGTGCGTGCGTGCGAGTGTGTGTGCGTGTGTGCGTGCGTGTGTGTGTGTGTTTCCTCTGATATCAAACACAGAGTTCTAATGTCCGGGTTTCCTGTATGTCAGGAAGAGTTGTCCAAACAACCTGCTAAAAGTTTACAATTACAAAGGTGTAATGATAGGTTGAAAAATAGAACAGAATCAAAAGTACTAACAGTGTTTTTGATTAGGCATTAGTAGTGTATGCAGGCTTATTCTGTAAGCAATCCTCTCCTATGGGCTCTGGGTTGACCATGTCAGTTTAGCCGTGTAATGCATGCATGCACACACACACACACATGGAGACATGCACCTTAACACATACCAACATGTAAGCACATACATATATGTAAACACGCACACACACTCTGCACAAACAGTTAGTTTGGCTTTGAACAGTTAAAATGATGGAACAAATGAATATAGGTCAGAGGAGAATCCCTGATCCCATAATCACAGACTTGCTTAATCTCTCTCTCTCTCTCTCTCTCTCTCTCTCTCTCTCTCTTTCCCTCCTTACTAAAGTAAATGGCAGACAGATATATATTGTACAGATGCCTGCATAGTATGACCTTGACCTTGGACGTAGGTTTGGTTGAGATTTTCATGCAGAACGAAACACCGCGATTGGCCCAACGCCCCAATGCGCTGATTGGTCGCAGTGCAGAGGTGTGTAGCCTATAAGGCGAATGATTGGCTGCCATTGTGTCATTTGATGCAGTGCTGCAGTGCTGCAGTGCTTCAGTGTCTGGAGGTGTTGGTTGTGTGAATGCAGCAAGTTTGTCAATGTGTCAGCGCGTGTGTGTGTGTGCGTGTGTGTGTGTGTGTGTGTGTGCTTGCTGCCTGTCCTCCATCAACTTACAGATCTGAGCTCTGTCTCCATAGTAACCATTATCTGAGCTTGGCATGTGAAGCCTCCTTGCATCTCTCTCTCTATCTTTTTTTTCTCTCACTTTCTATCCTTCGTTCTCACACACCCACACACACACACACACACATATACACGCACACGAGCACACACAAATCCTGGGATGAACGTACTGCAATGTGTTCCTTGGTGTGTGTGTGTGTGTGTGTGAGTGGCACAAGTGTCTCCATCCAAAATACAAGTGAACTTTCAGATCTACATTAACAAAGAAGGCAGCCATCTGGAAGGGGTGAGACAGACACACAGTACTGTAGAAGAGAGATGAGAGAGCAAGCATGCCCCCCCCCCCCACACACACACACACTATTACTATATTATCATTCTATATATAGTGGCTTGTGTCTGAAGTGGGCTGTATGTTTTGACTGGGAGCTGTGTGCTGTGCAGAGGAGAGTGAATGTTCTCTGTATTGGCTGCTATAGCAAGGCCTTTATGAAACTGTCCAGGACAGTTTTATGAAGTTTGCTCATGTTTATTTATACAAAAAATGGAATGGGAATATAATTAATAAACCTATTATAGTAATTGACCATTGACCAATACATTTCGTTTCCCTCACAAAATTATATTGGAAAGATATTTTAAAATACACTTGAGGTATTGGTTGGCGTCTTCTATAATTCATGTGTGGTGAGATGAATCCTTCAAATGTATGATATCCTGCTATAATTCCAATGTCAGGTCAATAATGTTGTGGCTGAACAACATGTTTACGGTATTACATTAAGCACCCAAAAAGCAGTTTGTCACACTACATAATAAAGCACCAATAGTTTTCCCACCAGCTTCCAATCGAAAGACAATACACAGCACTTTACCTGCAAACAAATGGAGGGTTGCATGTCAGCGCAGATTGTCCACTAATCCCACTACAAACCTAAATCAAATTACCTGGAGCCACAATAGGATTTAAGAGACAATCTGAGGGATCTTCTCTTTTACTTTTGTAATGATAGCTGTTTTGCTGTGATGCTAGGGCTAACTTGTGGGGGTGAAATGTAGAAACCTGTACCTGAACTGTACATTACCTGTCTTTATTCAAATATCTTGCTCAAGGATGCATACCCGCGACCTTCCATCTGGGAATCCAACACCCAGACAACTGGAAACTGGACCCCCCCCTTCCAGACTGGACATACGTATGTAGGTTTCAATAGCAACCATGGTCTATTCAAGCTATAGCTGACTTCACTGATGCAACTAGAGAGCATGGCTTGTGTGGTTTAGGGGCAACATGACAACAAGCCACATTTACATCTGGAAGACAGAGTGAACGTGCTATCCAAGATGATCGGTGTCCTGTCTTGTTTAGATGTGTGTGTGTGTGTGTGACAGGGGGATAGAGAAACCCATACACATACACACATGAATTTACACTTGATCCAACCATTTGTATTTGCTTGTGTGTGTTCGTGTGTGTGCGTGTGAGTCCCCATACAGAACTGGTGCCAGCGTGTCCTGTTTGGTCTCTTTGTTTACAGAGCTTTCCTGCACGATCTCTGGTGCTCCCACTATGAATACAAGCTTGTCTTCCTCATAATTTGAATGCACTGCCTTTCTCTCATGTGGTGGGGTGTTGCGGCAGTGACACCATGTTATCAGATATTATAGGGAACACATATACCTGGCAGTGGGTCATCAGGGCCCATGTGACCTCCTATACACTCCTTTAACCTGTCAAAAGATCTGCTGGCCTTATCCTCCATTTGCTGCTATTCTTGACTCCATGATCTCCCCTTGCCTCTCCTCCTCTCATCTCCTCTCATCTCATCTCATCTCATCTAATCTCATCTTATCTCATCTCATCTCCTCTCCTCTAGTGAACATTATTTCTGAGACTTCTGATGAGGAGGCTATAGGCTATAGATCAGGGAAGACAATATAATAACCTGGGACTTGAGATGTAGCCTATTATGAGCATCTGTTGAGACAGATAATTAGCCGTGTAAATACGTATGCAAGAGAGAGAGGATGGTTTGTAGAAAAAATAGAAAATAATCAACATATCTCTATAATATAGAGTCTATATCTAAACTGAAGGAATATGTCTGCCTATCGAGGGGGCGTGGCTGGGGGGGGGAGTCGCGTCACTGATCGGTATATAGGCTGCAGCTGTGGCGGCGGTTTCGCGCTGAGAGAGAGAGAGAGAAAGAGAGAGAGAGAGAGAGAGAGAGACCTAGCACGGCGGCGCTCACACACGCTCCCCAAACAAAGAGAAGCACGCTTGGCAGATCAGATCCCCCCCCTCACCCCAGAGAAACCAAGTCCGAGACTCGAGGAACCGAAACGCAGAATCATCATGTCGACTAACGGTGCAAATAACGGAACCAGCGACATGCTGCAGATCCAGTTCGGTCTAATCAACTGCGGCAACAAATACCTCACGGCGGAGATGTTCGGCTTCAAGATCAACGCGTCCGCCACCAGCATGAAGAAGAAGCAGATCTGGACGCTGGAGCAGAGCGGCGACGAGGCCAACGGCAACGTTTTCTGTCTGAAGTCACATCTGGGCCGGTACATCGCCGCAGACAAGGACGGGAACGTCACTGGAGAGAGCGAGACCCCCGGGCCGGAGTGTCGGTTCATCATCACCGCGCACGATGACGGCCGCTGGTCGTTGCAGTCCGAGCAACACGGCCGCTACCTGGGCGGCACCGAGGACCGTATCATCTGCTTCGCCCAGACCGCCTCGGTGGCGGAGAAGTGGAGCGTGCACATCGCCATGCACCCGCAGGTCAACATCTTCAGCCTGACACGCAAGCGGTACGCGCACCTGAGCTCCAAGGTGGACGAGATCGCCATCGACCGGGATGTCCCGTGGGGAGTGGACTCGATGATCACGCTGGTGTTCTTTGAGCAGCGCTACCACCTGCAGACCTCCGACAATCGCTTCCTGCACAACGACGGGACGCTCGTTCCCAATGCGGACAAAAGCACCGGCTACACGCTGGAGTTCCGCTCGGGAAAGGTGGCTTTCCGGGACTGTAACGGCCGGTACCTTGCGCCATCCGGGCCTTCTGGCACCATGAAGTCCGGCAAGAGCGCTCGCGTGGGCAAGGACGAGCTGTTCGTCTTTGAGCAGAGCCACCCCCAGGTCGTGCTTACCGCGGGAAACGAGAGAAACGTCTCCACACGTCAAGGTAGGTGTGACACTGAGACACACCACGTCTTTCTTCTGGGCCACCAACAGGTGTGCGTGTGTGTGGCAGCTATACCTTTGCAAGATGAAGGGTTAATGTGATGGAATGTCAAGCCGCAGCCCCCTGCAGCCAATGCATAGCGCGCCCACGGGAACATATGTGACAACAAAGACTCGTACAGAAGTCCATGTCTGGCCTATACTGTACACACTGTAGACTGCTACATATACAGTAGCCTTAGTGGAATGTAATGTCAGGCAGAAGATCAGGGCCTATAGTTACCCTACACTGCTAGAAATGCATGATAAACAATGGAATGTAATGAGCACACATCTGTAGAAGGTTTACAAACTCCCAACACAGACCTTAACACTGTTCTTGAACTAAATTTAGTGCGAGAGGTGTGTCTGTCTGTCTGTCACCAGTTACTATTTGTCTCATGTTCGGGAGATGACTGTGATGGAGATCAGATCTGTACATTCTACTGCATAGGGTTATATGGACATTTAAGAAATCAACAATACAGCAAATATGATCTAAAATATGTGGATGTGGCTTGAATGTGACATCCATAGCTGTTTAGTCAATTGAAATAATAATGGGAATGTTATCAAATAATCTTCAAGTTGAGAAGATGGTGGTGTAGCCCACCTGAGGGTGAGACCCCCTCATAACTGATGTTTCAGCTACTGTACAATTACTTGTGTAAAAGGTCTGGAAAATGCCTAAAAGTAGGAGTCACTTATGTATTGGAGGGTTCAGTGATTGGACCATGGGGCATGGGTAAGAGATTACATTATACCCAAACCCTGGTGCTGGGCATTTGGCTGTCACTGTCATTTCACCCCTAATATTAGTTTTGTGTCTGAGCTTTTTACATTTTCACAAATTTATGAAAAATTATACAAATCTAGATTTATGTCTTCAACGCTTGTCTCAGAAATACCATATCCATTTTTCACTTATGTGTATGTAACAGTATGTTGAAGAGGTTCTATGCTTGACTATTGGCCCAAAAACAAGTTATTTTTGTGGGCCACAGTGTAACATGGGAGAGGCGGCCATGTTTTCCTTAACACGACTGCGTGGATGGGAGGAATTGATTTGTGAATCGCATCCAACGCACATAATGTGTCTCGGCCGGACGTTTGATGGTGTCCATATGCTTCTGGTTCTGTGTGAGTGGGCAGAGATCGAAGCCTGTCGCATTGCCCTTATTTCCTTCCTCTTTATAGTGTCCGCCCCCCTCCCCCCCACCCATTATATCCCTTTATTGTCTGTTTTCACCATCCCTTCCCTCTCTCTCTCCCTCCTTCGCGTTAGTTCCTTCCCTTCCTCCTCCTGCCTTCATCCTTAATCCCATATAGTTACTGTGTAAGGTAGCCAGCCCCTCCTTGCATGGCTCCAGGCTTTGTGCGTGTGTGTGTGTGTGTCATTACGTCTATCGGGCTCCAGGCATGTGATGCAGTCATGTTAATAGGCATCTGATTAGATGACCGTCCCCCCTCCCTCCCTCCCTCCCCCTGAGCCGGGCCCATACCCCCTGCTGAGGGGTGGGGGGAGGCGCACACAGGACCTTGGGACCCCACCCCTTGGGATCCCACCCCCCCACACACACACACACACGGCTGCTATTGGTGAAGGCTGGGGAGGAAATTGGAATGGGTGTGGGGGACAAAGGGTTAAGCCCTGCCTTCATGGATATGTGACTTGAGGCGAGTCTGCAGGCTCGCATGCTGAACGTGTCTATTTGCATAGCCCCTGGTCATAGAGCTTCAAAAGGCTTCACAAGGACACGAAGGACACTCCTTGTCCCCTGTTCTTTAATTGGACACTCACAATCTCCCACAAATGATTTGGGCTACATGGAGAAGAAGATGTGAGGGAAAAATCTGATTTCTTTTAGATGAGATCGTCTATGTTGGTGATCAACCATGTTGGTTTTTCGAACAGCAGTAAGACTTTTGAACTGGTTAGACTAGAGTGGAATGTGACTTGACGTACAGAAATATGTTGAGACTTCAGTGCTGCTTACTGTGATGGGTGATCTGGGGTAATTTATGCCCTTGGGTTCTATATTTGATTTGTGATAATAGGAATATGCTTGCACGATTACAGTGTGGCTCATCAGATTTTCTTTTCTTAAAGTATGGCTCCTCTTTTTTCCCCCTTTGTCTGCAGCTCTGTCTCACGCCACTTTGTTGACTGATACATTTATTCAGTAGAGCAGTGCTCGGCCTTCCCTTCATTTTCTTCACTTTTGTTCAGTCTGTCAGAACACAAAATGGAGACCAGTAGCGAAGGTAAGATGTAGCCAGAATAGCACTGAAGAAATTCGACTGGGAGACTTTATCAGATTTTGCACACACAAAATGCTGTTTATGAGTGGGAGCCCATCCATTGAAAATGAAATGGCTATTTGTGTGATTAAATTGGGCTGTAAAAACCTCCCCAAAGTTCAATTACATCCCACACAAGATCCCCAGATAATTATGGCTACATGGAGCACAAACTAGTAGGAGTTCTCTGTTGAACTAATCTAAATGGGTTTTGAACAGCTAGTTTCTTAATTTAAAGGTGCGGTAAATTATTCTAATCCAATACACTTCTTGTCAAATTAAGATAATGTCTCCTCAGCTGTCTGTTCTGTGTGCTAAAAACAAATCGGGTGATACAGTACACAGCCCTGGCCCATGTACCTTGGGAAAACAAAGTGGGGCAGACCGCACCACCACACAGCATTCCAGTCTTCGCAATGCACGCTGGAGTGGTGTTTGTTTGTTTATGTCTGAAGTCAACATACAATATTTCTCCAGCATTGCTTACGAAACCTTTTAATCCCAAACAAGTACATGTAGGCTAATGTTAATGGATACTAAATAGGCTTTATGCGCAACCAATTTCCGCATTCTCTGAAACTGTACGCATCGCTTCCGGTTAGGTGCTCTACGAGCTAAAATCTGCATTATTTTATTTAAGATGCCTCCAGGAACTACCAATAACTAAAGTCATCAATGTCCATTGAATTGTGAACGATTAATACACAGTCAAATGGTAAAAAAAAACATAGCCTGCCTGATCATGCTGTTACTGTAGTGTTATGGCCATATGTAATCTATGCTATTTTCTTTGTGCCATGTGATGCGTTATGTGCAGTCCTGGTGATTGTAGGAGAAAGAAGCCTTTTATTTTGACGACCCTTTTTCCCCCGTATATATGAGTTTAGGTAAGAAGTTTGTCTTTTGTTTATTCTTCTTTTAGGTTTAGGTTAGATCCAGGTCCAGTATTTAAAACAAATCCATTCTAATTGGTTCTGGACTGCATGGGTTGTGGCACTGGTTTACTTGGGAGCAGGGAAACGGGGTGCCAATATGCTTTCCCCAGGTTTCCCCTATGCTGGGGCGTATGTGTGTGTTTGCCTAGCTTGTAGCATATCTGTTTTGCTTGCGGTATTGCGTTTAAATAAATGTACAGGTCTACGAGTGTCATTTCGTACTGTTATCAGCACAGCTGTCATCACTCGGCCGCGCAGACAGACACTCGTCCATTCTAAATAAAACTTTTAAATTGTCGGTTGATCGGTTAACGAGCATCGGTTCTCAGTAATTATTTTTTTAAATGAGAACTGATTACCCAGAAGTGAATGTTTAGTTACCACTTTCTCCGATAAGCGTCGGAAGCAATGAGTCGTGTCACAATTGGTCATGTGACGTTCGACATAGAGCCTATTGGGTGCAATAAACCCTACTACTCTTTATGAGGATGTGACCCTTATTCTATCCATAATTCTAATCTTTAGAGGAAAACTGTACCCACCAACAACTGGGTCTTTGTAATGGGGATTAAATGTGGAGGGAAATGAAACTGGCTCCAGATGTGTTAAACTGACAGCTGTTGGTATGGTGCTAGCCAGCTCCTATGGCAGACTAGAGCTAAAATGGTGGTTGGAATCAGTTTGGTTCCATTAGCAGCAAGGCAGTTTGACACTTCTAAGCTCTAGAGGTCTGGCCCTGTGACTTATGTTCTGTGAATATGATGATATATTGCAGGATCCTATCTGAAACCATGGTTAATATATTTATAGCTTTTAGGTAAGATAAATTAAAATGAGGAATATCAAGTTCATATATAAGCAGTTACTGTATAAACATTCTCTCTTTTAATGGGGTCATAAAAGCATTCAGATAACTATTTTGACATCAATAACGAGAAGCGGACCCCAATTTCCTTTGTGACTCGTAAATGGCAACAGCCAATCCCCTAGGGAAAAAAGCTATGCAGTCCACAGGAAATTCCTGCTCGCACCGCCCTCGCGCGCCATTATTCGGCAGCATGTCCAAATGCTGTTGGTCATTTGGGCTTCCCATTTGTTTCTACTAATCTTTTGGACTACGGCAATGACCTCAACTCCCAGAGTGGTAATTTATGGACTGAGATACAATTATTTGCCAGTTAGCCTGGAGCGGAATGGCCCTTTTTTAAGTGGCCTGTTGCTTATTCCACCACTGTAGCTGTACGTTGAGTGACTGCTGGTAATTTGAATTGGTTGTGAGGTGAGCATATCTGCTCAGTAAATTACGGAGAGCAGTGTGAAGCACCACAAGAAGCTTTTCTCCAGTCGCCGTGGCTGTTGGGCTGTGATTTATGTTTTAGAAATAGACAGTAGGTGAGGGTTGCTGGCTAACTGTAAAATTAAAAAGCAGGCTTGGGCCTACATGCTAACTAGATGTGTCAACAGACTTCTCTCGCTAGTTTATTTGTCTAGAGTAATCCAGCTATGCATAGTAAACACAAAATGGTGGATAATTTTGACTGCACACAACCTCTTCTTGTCAATTAGCGTTCCTGATGTAAATGCACAGGGCGCAGGATTTACAATGTGTTCTGCCAGTCTGCCCGACCGAGAAAAGGGAGCAGTTCCATTTTGTGTCTGGCCATGACACCCTTTTAGGTCTGTCACAGCCCCCTCTGGCAGGAAATGACACGCGACATACACACACATCCACTGTGACCTTGACTGTGGTGTGTTTATCCTGCCATCTCAAAGGGCGATAATGCGTTCTACCGAAACGGCAAATCATCACAACACTATTCACCCACAACCATTCAAAGGGAGTAATCAAGCAATTCCCTTTCCTGCACCCATTTACTGGCCTTGGTGTGTGTGTGTGTGTGTGTGTGTGTGTGTACATGCGCTCAGACTCTTTGATGTGCTCATGAGCGTTCATGGTGTGTTTGTGTGTGCATCTGTAAGTGTGCTGTTAAAATGCCAGGGGAGTTGGCCCATGTGATGCTCCAGGGAGCGCGTGTGTGTGTGTGTGTGCGCGCGTTGTTATGGCTGGCCCTCTGAAGACCTCCACTCCCAGGGGTGTTTCCTCACTAATGCTCTGTCGCTTGCAGGATGACACCAGACTGCAGTTGGTCCTCACAATGTAGTGGACAGGAAATCATTTATAATGTGTGTGTGTGTGTGTAAGAGAGACATGTCATCACTTTGGCTGTATACCCGCCCAGTGCCATCTAACTTTTAGTAGTCCATAAAGTAGCGCTTATTATTTAAACGCGTGTATAAATCAACTTGTATACACCCCAGGAGTTCAATTTATATAAATCCACGGGAAACTGAGTATACACAAAAGCACACAATTAGCAATGCTGCACATATAATAAAAGACAGTAATGCAATATAAGCTGTAGCTGTTTATTGGTCAGTGTGTGCAGGCTTACGTTGCAGCTTAATAATACCGTCTCGGCAGCATTGTCCATGCCTTTGTTTTCCCAGTAGAACTGGTTGTGACTGGTCCGGGGCCGGTCCTGTGTGTGTGTGTGTGTGTGTGTGTGTGTGTAGACCGCATCAGGATGAGTGCAGTACTGTGGGATGTGTGGCTTCTCTATTTGTACAGTATGTGTGCCTCGCTGCAGTGTATGCACTGTAAGCCATGGTGTATACTGTAGGTTGGCGTGTGTGTGTGTGTGTGTGTGTTGCCTATTGTTCCACAGGCCCGGTTGAGGAGGCGACCAGCTGGAGGCCAGATCATGAGTCTTTGTTCTGACCACACACACACTGACACACAGACAGACAGACAGACAGACAGGCAGAAACACACACAGTATCAAACAGAGCCAACACCAGCCCACTAAGGCCCAGTCCTGCTGGCTCACAGCAGTGGATGCCAGCAATCTGGCGGCCCCTGTCAGTGGGTGGGGCCCAAGCCAAGATACAGGGGTGTGTGTGTGTAGCTGTAGACTTCAGAGAGCGTTCCCTATATGATATGCTCTTTATATATAAGCACACACACACAGCCCTAATGGCTAGCTAGCATTGGCCTCCCTTGTCCCCTGGTCATGGCTGAGGGACCTCAGGCTTCAGAGAGCACATTTTGTGTGGTTGTGTGTCCAGCCATATTTTCCTAACCTCGTGCTTATCTGTCTCGAGGTATGTTGGTGTCATGGTCATCACATGACAGTTAAGGGAAAGCCATCATGCGCTCTGGCAGTGAAATTGGCTCGGGCTGACATAATGCGTCTCTTTGTTTCGTTCCATGGGCCCTCAACACAACTGCCACTCCTGCTTGCTTACTGACATTTACACCTGTGTTGCTGACATTACACAGCATCAGGAAAGTGCCAGCAGGATCTTGACACATCAGCTGTGTCAAGATGGCAGCCTTCCCGCATATTTTTGGTTTTGTCAGTGTGTGTGTGTGTGTGGTGTTATCTCTTAAGACAACATTGGTTGTTTCAGGCAGGTTAAAGTGTTTCTCACTGCTCGTTCAACGGTAGAGGAATTCAAATGTGCAAAATGCAAATAATGTGTTGTCAGGAAACAATTCATGTGTGACAGAGATGGCGGTCTCGAGATGAAATAGATCAAATGTATTCTCAACAACGCTGTTGTGGGTAAAGGTGTAAACGGTTTTAAAAATGGCAGCTGTGTCTTGTTAATGAACCAGTAAGGGACATTCCATTTATTTGGAAATACAATGGTCGAAGAAGCACACTGAAAACTGGGTTTCTTGGGGGATGCTATAACTCCCTCTCTCTCCCCCCTGTTAAAGTAGCGCTTTCTCACTCGACTGCTACTGTATTGACTAACCTGTGTTGCCCGAGCAGGAAATGAAGATTAGGTGACAGTTGAGGCTTTTTTTAGTTTCCCCACTCCGCTAACTGAGAGGGAACAAACAAACGTTCTAGAAGATTTAAGAGGGCCTGTGTCAGATGTCTTTTTTTTGTTTCTCACGTTTCTTTTCCAAGCCCTTCTTTCCTTTTACCCTGGCCCATCCATTTCCACCATTTGTTTGCTTAACCCTCTCCCCGGTTCTCTCCATCATTCCTATTCTGCCCCACTGCCAGACCGTTGCCATGTGGTTCTCATCTTGGTCACGACTCATGCGTTCCCTCAGCTGCACTGTGTGCCACATGCATTCAGGCACATGCACGTGCACTTGAGTCGTCCGTGCGTGCCGTGCACTCTTGCGTGCGCGTACAGAAACCTGACCCGTCCAGAGGCAGAGTGGCCGGGCTGAACTTCAGTAAGCATGCAGGAGAAGAACAATGAAGGCTCCTGACGCGTGGTGCTATGACCATGATGTATAGAAAGTATACTGCCCTACACACACAGACAGGGTCATGTGTGCATGTACGTGCACGCCACAATGTGTTGCGGGGATGTCTGCTGAGTAGTCTTGCATTATTACACTCATCCTTTTCACAGTGACAGTGTAGCCTACGACGAGGCCCATGCAAAGCAAACGGGCTGGTCCATTACTTAAGTAGGAGTAAGTAAGAGTCACTTTATTGTTCCACAAGTGGAAAATGTTGCTTGGGCATCATCTCTGCTACAGCCGTACAAGGAGACATACACTTTACATGTACATATAACATACACAATGTTAGTATAATACTTAATATACAAACATACAACAGACTTGGTAATATACAACGCAGCATCCATCAATTCAAAGGAAAAAAATAAAACAATATCTACATAAACATAGACCCTTCAGTGAAGCTTTCCCTACTAGTATTTAAAAATTGTATCAACATAGGGATAAATAAATTTTTATATCTATTTAATCTACACCGAGGGACTCTAAACCTCCTTCCAGGCGGCATTAACTGAAACTCAGCAGATAAGACGTGTTGGGTCCATTACTATCCTCTTGGCTGGTCTTATCATAACCTTTTCATAGGTGGACTGTAGTGAAGGATGGTGCGTTCCCCCGATTATTTTCCCTGCAGCCAGCGTCAACCGGACCAGTTTGGACCCAAGTTGCACAAAGAGGTTACCAAACCAAGCCGTGATGCCGTATATCAAGAGGCTTTGTAGTACTTCATCCTTTACTGGCCCAAGTTCCCTGCTAGTCGGCGAGTAGACCTGAGCAGGCCCAGCACCGCAGAGAGAGAGGGTCGTGAGAGGCGGCGATCTTAAAACGCGCACAAACGACAGATGGAGAGGCTCAAAATGAAAAATGTGTGCAGGGGTTTTCCGCAATCACATTTGTTTGTTTATCTTCCTCTTTTCATCTGCATGTTGGTGTATTTACACAGCACTCTTACCTTTCTGTGTGTGTATGTGCCATCAGGCTATAGATCTGACCTTTACTATATCACAGATGCAGCATTTTATGTTGTTTATTTATTTATATATATTGATTGATTGATTACTGGTACGGAAAGCTGTCTGAGCAATTATTCCACTTCCTCGATCAGGCGTCATTTTCTCCACGAGTAAAGCTTTTTCAGTTTCAACTAGTAAACTACTGGCCTACGATTTTCTGCACTAGTTAGCTTGTGAGAGCCAAAATACTCAAAAGTGAACTTAGGGCTGCACAATTAATCGAATATCGATCGCGATTACGATTTTGGCTTCTCACGATTAAATGAACACGATCGACTACGATATTGATGTTTAAAATACGTGCTCTGCTCATAGAAAACTCTGCTATATATTAAATCAAGCGCTCCCTAATCACC
>JAODUH010000023.1:2662944-2687490 GCA_027564835.1 Typhlichthys subterraneus | reverse complement strand
GAGGGGACAGCAAATTTACACTGTTCTACAAGCTGTACAATCACTACTTTACATTGCAGAAAAGTGTAATTTCTTCAGTTGTCACATGATATGACAGATATGCTCACATATTTGCAAATATGTGAGGGGTGTACTCACTTTTGTGAGATACTGTATATGTTATTGAATGTATATGTATTTATGTACTGTACATTGTGTGTGTGTTGCGGTGGCAGGCCGGTAGCGCTCTACTGGTACTCTTTATCCTGATATTAATTATCGGGATTGTCCGGTTCCAATGATTGTTTTATTACTGGCTGTGTTCATTTGTTGTGTTTCATCTATTGATGTGAAGCACTTTTTGACTTTTGTCTGAGAAAAGCACTATGTAAATACACCTTCTTCTTCTTCTTCGTCTTCTAGGTCTATCCAGATAGCCTCCATGCTATCATCACCTGTGCTGGAGGAGTATTCCCTGTTAATATACTGTGTCGACCTAGTGCCAGTGGGCCAGTGTGTGCTCTTCCCTTCCTCGACGTCTACAACCAGCTCGCTCAGGTGATGAGCCACGCCCGTGCGACCAAGCAGCGCGATCACTTGGCTGTCTGCAGCCTCTCCGCCCTGGATCGCAAGGCCTGGGCTGCCCTGCGGGAGGAGACCCTGGCCCGAGGCGGGGTTGCCGCACACTCACTGGCGGTGATGGAGAGTGCCGTGGTGGCTGTTTCTCTGGAGGACTGCAACCCACCCGACGGTCTGGCGGACACCTTGAACGCAGTGAGGCTGAGTGGAGTAGACGACGTCTATCTCAGATACTACGACAAGGTACACACACATACACACATTTTTATACATTAAGTCAAAGTATTTAATTAATGTAAGCAATGTGTGCATTTGGTATCAGTGACTTACTTGGTAGCAGTGTTTGGCATATTATAACTTGTTCTAGTAACTAGTAGTGTAACTAATTACTTTTTACCAAACCAGTAATAATATTATAATTACCAATCCAAGTAATGCTGCATTACTGCATTATATTTCTGGTCCTAGCAAACTTAGGGTAGGTTAATTGAACCAGCCTGTCCAATCATCTGGTTTGAGAGGCTGCAATGTTTTCACTTTGGCTGATTGTTGACTCCTACGGATTATTATTGGTCCAATTAAAGATTAAATTATAAAATTAGATTAAATTATAAAATGAGCTGGCTACTGATCGTGAAAGTAGTATAGTAATGTAAATAATTACTTTTAATACCCAGTAATAAGTAAAGTATATTATTACTTTTTGAAGGAGTAATAAGTAACTAGTAATTTATTACAATTCCTGAGTAACTTTCCCAACAATGCTTGGTAGACAAGTATTTTCCTCATTGGATTGATGTTTACCAACTTTTTTTTTTTTAAGGTGGTGAATCTGGTGGTGTTCAAGGACAGCACAGCAGGAATGGTGTTTGAGCACAGTGCAGTTGATGGGATGGTGGCTGGGCTTGTGACTCAGTGTGTGTTCTATCTCTCTGAGACCGCTGACCTAAACATAGTATATATTGACACTGGAAATAATGACAGTCCTTTAATCCCAGCCCCACTTGCATTCCCCTTGCAGGGGCTAAATGAGCACAATCAAAGCCCTTCTTTCAAATCTACTGACCTGAACCCAATTACCTATTTTGAGGTTTCCTCTTATCCGGATGTATTTTCTACCCTCCGAGGCCAGAAATGCTTGTATGACGCTTGGATTAACTTCTCCCTACAGTTGTCCCTGAGGCAGACATTGGGAGAATCAGCTGCCAGGCAAATACTTGTTACACCCACACATATGCGGCACTACAAACACGGCCGCTGTGATCCCACCTATTCCCTCACAATGCATTCACAAGAACTAGTATGTGCTTTAGCATCCTGCATAGGTCCAGATAACAAACCCAACTATACCGCAGACCTCCTGCGTCTGTTCCATGTCGCCTTCCTAGAGCATAAGAATCTCATCAAAGCAACCAAATGTGGGCAAGGAGTTGGCCCTCACATTGCTGCTCTTCGCTGCGCACTGCCCTCTGACAACCCACTTAAAAAGTTCTTGGAGCCTTTTGGGTGCCCCTCCATTTACCTCACAGGCACAGATCTGATAGAAGGTGTGGAGTGTGCAGTAGGTAATGTCTATGCTAAAGACCAGCTGGCTGTAACCTACCTGGGAAGGAAAGACAAAATCCGTGTGGTGCTCAATGGGAAAGGCATCTACGCCTCATCACTGGAGATGCTGCAGGAGAGTCTGAGGATAAACCTGAATCTAGTGATGCTACTAGCCGTTAGGTATGCCGTTGCCTGTCAGATGGGAGGACTGGAGTGTTCACTCCAACAGGGTCAAACAGGGCAAATGAATGAAGATATGTGTAATTCACTCATAGAGAAAAAGCATGGGCAATCAAAAGAAAGTTGTGACTCTGTTGCTGAAATGCAACCAGGCTATACTTTGATCATTCATGGGGGGGCAGGGGAGGAAATGGTGTTAAACACCCAAGTAATGGATGTTATTGAGTTTGCCCTCCAAACTGCCTTGACCCTCGGAGCTCAAGTGCTTCAGAAAGGTGGTAGCAGTCTAGATGCAGTCCAGAGGTCAGTTGAAGCCCTGGAGGACTGTTTCCTCTTCAATGCTGGCAAAGGCTCGGTGTTTAACAAAGATGGAGAAACTGAGATGGAGGCAACAATCGTAGATGGAAGTGGGATGAACTCTGGATCTGTGGCTTGTGTCAAGAGTGTAAAAAACCCAATAAAAGCAGCTAGATGTGTAATGGAGAAAAGCTCACACACCCTCATAGTGGGAGATGGGGCTGAGACATTTTATCAAGGTTTAGAAAAGCTTGAAGAATCCATGGGCCCTCGTTATTTCCACACTGATGTGCGTCACAAACAGTTAACCTTGATGCTCAGCGATACTTCACAAAAAAACAATCACCCCCAGACAGTTGGAGCTGTGGCCTTGGACCGCTGGGGTAGGTTGGCTGCGGCAACATCAACGGGTGGATTAGTAGGAAAGTTAAAGGGCAGAGTAGGAGATACAGCCGTTGTGGGGGCAGGTATATATGCGGACGACAAGTTATCCATTACCTGCTCTGGAGATGGAGATGTATTTCTGAGGCACACAGTGGCACAGAAAGTAGCTGGCCTCTACCATCACAAAGGGTATGACCTCAGGCAAGCATGTAGAGAAGTAATGACTGAGAACCTGAAGGGAGCCTGTGCAGGAATAATTGCTATAGATGCAAAAGGTGAAGCTGTCATTGAAACTAATGCTGGTGTGATGTTTGTAGCATCGATGATAGGTGGTCTTTCACGGGTTGAAATCTTGAGACCTGCTAACTGCTTTTCAAATGTGATCTGGGAGTCTGATGAGCTGGTCGCCTACCTTCATTCCAACCCTTGGACACCTGGAGCAACTATTCTAACAAGAAAAGTTCTAAGTGGGCCAAGCAGCATCTTCCAGTTGGCTCTGCCTGATTTTATAGCTATGCTTCAAGGAGCAAAGACTGTGTCGAACCTACTATGTGAGCAACTGGGAGTCCAACGCTGTGCCATGGTTTTCAATCCAATCCCAGATCAACCAGCCCAGATCAGACTTCTCCCACTTCATGATCTAAAATCAAATGTGGACACCCAGCTGAAAGAAGAAGAGGACTTCCAGGCTTACGATCCTGGTTACTGCAGCTCAAAGAGTGGCTCTCGTTGGGATGATGAGGTACTGAATGACGTTCAGGCTAAGATTAGAAATAAATTGCCAACACCAAATGCCCCTTCTTGTTATGACGTCTTTGTAGATTCTTCTGATGATAGTCTACTCTGCCGTATTTTACGTGGTGATGAGAAGCAATGGAGAGTTTGGGAGGACTCCAAGCATGTTGCATTCCTTACCCCTTACCCCAACACACCTGGATTAACTGCTTTAGCGCCACGCAAACCACTTACTGGTGACATCTTCGGAATGGAGGAACGTGACTACACTGCACTGATCCAAGCCACATACAAAGTAGCACAACTACTG
Organism: Typhlichthys subterraneus; assembly: GCA_027564835.1. NCBI lineage: Eukaryota > Metazoa > Chordata > Actinopteri > Percopsiformes > Amblyopsidae > Typhlichthys > Typhlichthys subterraneus. Next base: position 2,683,481 of record JAODUH010000023.1, on the reverse strand, counting down.
AAAGAAGGGATGAGAGCTCGAGGTGTTGGTCTTATTTTTGAGGGGTTTCATGTAGATTATACTCATGCAAAGCTAATCCCTTTGGTACCTGCACCAGATGGAAACACGCCTACAAGGCACCAGACAGAATGCTTCCAAAGCTACCCTGGACATGTGTCATCTCTTGATGGCCCTGCTGCCTGTCCTGAGGACCTGAAAGAGATCCACTTGAAGATTACTCACTGCAGGCCCTCTCGTTCATGGGAGGATCCAGAGACCCATTCCACACTTGCCATCAAGAGCCAATGGTACCGCAATCTTTTCCAGATTCAAAATACCCTCTTTCACAGCACAGTGGAATATTTCAACACTAAGTGCAAGTACGCCTACGCTTTGACTCCTCTCACAACCGACACCATTTCCTCTCCAATGGGCCTAGGATCAGACTCAGAACCGGTTTCTGTCAACATGTTGGGCCAAGATGTTTACCTGGCAGACTCAATGCAGTTTGTACTTGAGTATTTTATACGCTTCCAGGACAACCTGCCAGGTACCTACTACATATCTCCCAGCTTCAGAGGAGAGGATCCTGATCCCACACACTTAAACCAGTTCTACCATGTAGAGTGTGAACTTCTGGGTGACATGGACAATGCCATAAGCATTGCAGAGGGATACGTGGCTTATCTTACTAATGCCATGTTGAAGAAACACGCTGATATTATCAAAAACACAGCTGGCACCCTGGCTCATGTCAGTGACTTGCTGAAAAAGCTGAAAACTCCTCTACCAAGAGTGACCCTTGATGAGGCCATTCCCATGATGCAGTCTGCAGACTGCTTAGAGTGGGTACAGGACGGCCAGCCCAAGTTCGGCAGGAAGCTAACTCGTAAAGGGGAAAGGATCCTGATTGAGAAATATGGTGGAGCTGTTTGGTTGACTGAGATGGACCATCTAGCAGTTCCGTTCTATCAGGCCTATGTGGAAGGAAACAGGAAGAGCAAGGCCAAAGCTGCTGATCTGCTACTGGGTTTGGGAGAGACTTTGGGACTTGGTGAACGCCATTCCACCCCTGAGATGGTACAAGAGGCCCTCAAGCACCATGGAGTACCAGAAGAGTCTTACAAGTGGTATATTAGCATGCGGCAAGTATTACCACTTCTCACAAGTGGGTGGGGCATGGGAACAGAACGCTACATGTGTTGGCTGCTGCAACATAATGACATTCGAGACATTCACATCATACCCAGAATGAAGGGGAAGAAGTACATGCCTTGAGCAGATTATCAAGGATATGCAATGTCTTTGATTGGCCACTAGATTTTTTTTTACACACAATGGCTGAAAAATAAGCACAGAAATAAATATTGCTTGCCCTTCAAGTAAAGGAGCAACTCAAGGGTGTAGTGAAGTAAACTATGATTTGAGGCATTCTTTTTTTATGATACATTTTTACAATATAACTTTTTTTAATTTCATCAAAGTATGTAAAGAGTTTGCTTCCACATGACTAATTTGTGAGTTTATTCAATGTTTTGTTGAATTCCTTGTTTGTTTAAAAAATAAAACTATTACAATTTAGAATGCATATTAGAATCTCATATTAATCACAGCAATGAACATTGTTTAAGAAAGTATTAATTACATTGCATCAATCAGAATCTTGAATTGATTAGTTGCTCTTCATTAAGTAAATGTGTTTCATTGACCAAAACCATTTAAATACTGTAATTCCAAATCAATCTAATATTAATATGATTTTTATGATCAAAGTGTTGCACTTTTTTTTTTTTATTATGAAATATTATAGAATTGTATGGTGTTTGCAATCTATTGTAACTGGAAAAATCGTTCTGAACTTTATAAACAATATTTTGCAAAATAGTTGACTTCCTATCCATTTCTGTATTGAAATTGAATAATGTGCATGTTTTATGTTGTAAAGAGGGGGTACAGCAGGTGGCCACACAAGTCACATATTGAGGAGGTAGCTAGGCCAGTTTTGGATTTAAACTCCCTAAAATATACAGGCTATTGTAATCACCAGCTCCCATATATACAAGCCAAAGTAAACAGTACAGAAAATTCTAATATATACAATAATGAGTGATTTCTAAATCTTATTCACCCTGTGCTATATTGGAAACAACAACACCTCATGTGATGTTTTATCTTTATGTAATTGTTTCGTGAAAACACACTTACCATGTTGACTTTGTCTCATCTGAGATGGACAGTGACACTGTGCAGGTGTTCTATATGGTCTGAGAAATGAACACTAAATAGTTTTGGGAGAAAACAGAGGTAATGTTTAAATCATCTCTGTAATGATTTCCATGGCATGAGTAACTTACGCATTTGTTAGTGCACATAATGCAGAAGGAGTACATACACATTTTGAAGAAACATAAGCTGCAATAATATGTTATAGGATAATGCAAATTGCATTCACTGCATACACGGGTGCTAGAGAGTAGGGGGTGCTAGATGTATCTGTCTGCAGTCCTGACCTGTTGCTGGTTGAGAGTGCAATTAATTAAGAAGCACAAATGTCCAAACTGAAACATGGGTGCCATTTTGCCTGTTAAGGACTTCCATCAGCAAATTAACTTAAAACAATGCCACAACACAACTCTATACATTTAGCCAACCTTGATTAAAATGTTCCATATTATGATAGACTTTACAACCATCAGGCTACTCTAAACATAGCCTATATAATGAAAAAATATGTTTAGGGGTCTTAAAAAATCCTCAGGGAGCATGCCCACTTGCTTTCTCAATCACAGTAGCCTAAACGCTCTGGAACAATCTGGGATCATAATGGGGTTCACATAAGCAACTGAATGCAGTACTTTTTCTCAGGTAACAGGATTTAAGTAGGCCAATGCCTATTTTGATTTAGCTACTGAATTACTAAAATGAACTGAAAATCCTGAGCATTTTAAAATAGTTTACAACATCTTGTGTATATCAGGAGAACATTTATTAAATATATATTATGTGCCAGAGCTGGGAAGTAACTAAACACAAATACTTAAGTACTGTTGCTTTAGTAGCTTTTTAAGGTACTTTACGCAGTATTTATTTTTCTGATCACTTTTTACTTTTACTCCTTACATTTGAACACAAATACCTGTACTTTGTACTCATACATTTTTCAAAACAGGCTAGTTACTTAAGTGTTATTGTTTTTGAAAACAAGTGAGAGGAATTGCTGATTTATTTTGCATAATTGAGCACCTTCCCAATATCATCAATACCAATTACAATATTTCAATCACATAACAAGTGAAACAGACAAGAAAGGGTCTTCCAGTTACAGAAACCATGAGCTCCACAGTATGGCTGTAATTCATTCAGATGTACCAGAATAGCCTATAAACGAGAGACAGGACAATAAGTGGCAAATCTGGTGACTATACACAATCTACAGATTTAGTAGCAATGGTAGTCAAATCGATCTTCTGTATTTAGCCACAGGTTCTCATCTACAACATTGAATGTCATCTTGGCCAATAAACTTAGGAAATAATCTTTTGGCATGTCTGATCCATCACTGGCAATAGGATACAATGGGAAGCAGCTGTAATTATTGGTTTAATTGTTATCAATGGTATAAAACATTTTAAATGTGTAACATATTTCTATCAGATATTATCACATTGCAATATTTTTGTATTTGGTGTTATGTTAGGGTTTAAATTGAAGTTGAACAGTTTTGAAAAGAGTATGTAAACATGCAAATTGGCCTGTGGGCATGCTGGCTACTTTTGGTGGTGGCTATATCTGGGAGAGAGAAAAACATGACATTTGAAAGATGTAGGGCCATAGAATGCAGTTTGTGCCAAAGGAATGAAGAATTATCCAGTTTAGCCCACTGCTGTTCTGCTCACCAAGTTTTGGGTCCTAGAAATTGTAAAAAAAACTATATCAGGATATATTATAATGATATTATATAGATTCTATTATTATTATTATTATTATTATTATTAATAATTATTATTATTAAAACATGAATGTCCTCTTGAGGTTCAGTTAACTTTTGCCCGGACTACTTCTAGTTTTGTCATAATTTCATCATTGGACTTAATCTATCCTCGATCGCCCCCTGTTGACGCACAAATGTGTGTTGTGACCACAGAGTTGGACGTTTCCCGTTACGCAACACTAATTTTGCATTGTCACATCGACTGGCCGAGTAGGTCACTGGATAGACAGCATTCTCCTGGCTATTTGTTTTTTGTCCCCCATTTTCGCTCGGAATTAAGACCAAGGATATTTCCGTAATGGCGGCGCAGGTCCGTGCAATCGTTTCAGGCAAGTGGCTTGCAGAGGCCATCAGCAGCAATCTCGTTGGCCCTAACCTTCGAGTACTTGACACGTCTTGGTACCTTCCCAAACTGAAACGGGACGCCAAAGCCGAATTTCTCCATAAGCACATACCGAGCGCTTCTTTCTTTGATATTGACGAATGTTCTGACAAGAGTTCCGCGTTCGATCATATGCTCCCAAGTGCAAACAAATTCGCAGAGTATGCTGGTCAACTGGGTATAGGGAGTAATACACATGTAGTAGTTTACGATACTAGTGACTTCGGCTCCTACAGCGCGCCCCGCGTTTGGTGGATGTTTCGTTTGTTTGGACATAGTCGAGTATCGGTGCTTGACGGTGGCATGAAATCATGGATCATCGACAGACATCCAGTAACATCAGAGTATTGTAAACCAGAGCCCGTGGAGTTTGAGGCAAGTTTTAATTCATCATGGGTAAAGACTTATGAAGATATAATGGAAAACATCAGAACCAAACAGATGCAAGTTGTGGATGCTAGGTCCGCTGGCAGATTTAGAGGCACAGAGCCAGAGCCTAGAGATGGTGAGTGTGGGCATAGCACAATCATTTGTTTGTCAATTAAGAACATACAATTATAAATAAAGTTGATATACCCTCCTAATTTGCAACATAATTGCTTCAGTTTCTCTGTAATCTCATGTTTTCCTCACAGACATACTATCAGGGCATTTCCCGGGTGCTGTCAGCATGCCATTCACTAGCTTCCTGGATGCTTCAGGGAAGGTGCTGGGAAATGAGGACCTGTCGAGATTATTCAAGGAGGCAGGTGTGGACCTAGATAGGCCACTCTGGGCTACCTGTGGATCGGGTGTCACAGCTTGTCAAGTAGTCCTTGCTGCTCACCTGTTGGGATACCCTGGTGTGTGCGTTTATGATGGATCATGGGTCGAATGGTTTAAAAGGGCATCTCCAGAATGTATCATCTCGGAAGTAAAAGCAAAGCAAGTGTGAAGAGACCGATTGAAAATTATGCCTTTTTACAAATTTGATTTAATATTTACATTCATCTTTGTTTCCTTTTGGGGCTCAACAAAGTGTTATGAAAATGGCAAGAAATGTGGGAAGCATACAAGCATTATTGTTACAATATTGATGTTTCAGCTATACTGGAACGAATGTTACACTATAGGCCTATATTCTTAAATAATGTCATAGAATTATATAAGTGAGTATACTTTGTAGGCTAATAGCCTATGTTGCTGACATAAGCTTGTGCTTCAGGATATTCTATGATTTATATTTACACATTATCAGATGTTTAACAAAAAGACTCGATTTTAAATAAAAATGTCTAAGACCTTTTATTGTAAATGCTTTTATATAAAAAGTAAACAACTATTTATATGTAGCGTGTCTTGAGCAGAGCATGACATCACTCCCTCTGTGTGTATTAGACATGGATGTATTATAATTAGGCCTAACTGAGCTCCTCTGTTCCTATCGGCCATGTGTCTAGTGCATAAGTGCAACCACATTGCTCTGGATCAACAATCCTACATTGTGTTTATGGACCAAATGCAATTAATCAGCCTTCTCTCTGATATCATTACATTTCAAAAAACCCAAGGACACTTTACATTGTTTTCAATATTAGGGATCTATATCGTCTAATGTTAGTGAACATTCTATCTTATTATCAAGCTTACTTGATAGAATAGCCAGCTAACTTGCTAACCCTGCAGTAGCCTATGAAGCCACAGGTAGGGCTGGTAGCTACAGTTCTGATTATTTCAATGTGCTTTGCAATGTTGGTCCAGGAAAGCGTGTGGGATGATATTCCAAGAACATGTACTTTGCAAAATCATTCTGTGCATGTGACATCTAGTGGCAGAAAGTCATTGGGCTCATTTAAGTTTGGTGATATTGTTACAAATAAATGTGGTATAGGCTGCATTAATGATACTGCTAAGCATTATGTTATATGCTATTCAAAACTTAGATTAATGGGCTGTCCTGGTGTTTTGTTATGCTTTGTTATGTTATGAATTTTGTTTAAAATATAGCCTACTTGTTGTGGCTTTTGTAGGCCTGCTGTTAAAGTGCTGGTCCAAATTACAAAGTCTACACAAGTCATGGATGAAAATAATAGCCTGCATTTCGTCACTTTTACAAAAGAAAATTCAGGGTGCTGACCGGTGCTGACGCAGAGCAAACCAAAACCAGTTCAATCCGGTTTCTGTACTAGTTTTGGGGGGTCTAACAAGTTGCCTGATTTCTAGAAATTTAATCTAATTCTATTTGAGCATTTTGACTGGTGGTGGTGCTATGAACATCAGCAATCACTTAAAACAGATGCTGAACAGTTTGTATAGCCTACTCATAATTTAGCAATCACTTAAAACAGATGCAGAACAGTTGTGTGCACACCTTTTTAATTTTTTTTAATTTTATGGACAATAAGATCCCATTTTGAGTGTGGCATCACATTGATATCTTAAATGCTAGCATCTATGCTAGTATATGTGGCAGAAATTGTCATATTAGATGTTATAAAAACATAAAACACATGGTCAGTGTACAGACACAAATTAAGAAGCATATTTATACAATTTGTAGATGGTAACGTGAAGGTGAGTGTAAAACTAGCAGTAGGCTACCGTAGGCCTGTGGTAGAAATCGATAGAAATTCATAAATTTGTAGGCTTAATTTGAAACCGCAGAAATGCCACAACAAAGATGGCTAACAGTATTTGGAGTATAGCTGCCAAGCAAACTGCCTGAAGGTCCTGATGAAATAAACAAATTGGGGTCCTTTTTGTGAAAAGCTAGCGATCGAAGTGCTATCTACGAATCGCATTGTCTTATAAATGTAGACATTTGTAACAAATCCACATTGATATTTTTATTTGTGGTTTGTAAACGGCTGCTAATATAAAATCCCGTTCAATTGTATGTCTAGTTACGCCCTAACTGTCCAAATCCGTTTGTTTTTAACATCAAAAGGGTGTGTATGTTTCGGTGGGTTGGTTAGCAAAGCTAGTAGCATCACGGTAGCAAGCCCAGAAGCGAAGCTGTCTGTTACGGTACCGTACGCATAACCCAAACACAGCCAGCTAACGCCTGTCCGTGTTCACCTACCGTAAATCAGAAGGAGGTAGGATCATATTTGTAGGCCTCTACAGTATACTACAGTTACAGATGTGTGAAATGGCCGTGTGGTGCTAACGGTACTGTACCGTAGTGGGGGTGTAAATGTTTAATTTAAATAACGTTTGCCTCTAATTTGTATTAATGCAGTTACCTATTTTGCTATTTGTGTGTTCTCTACATTTATGAGACTTCTCTATGGCAGGGTACGGTACTGTGTAAACTATTGGACTGGTGGCTTGATTTGTTTTTCCACAGGGAGGCGTTGATGAGCAGTAATGTCTGGCATCGCTCTTAGCAGACTGTCCCAAGAACGCAAGGCCTGGAGGAAAGACCACCCGTTTGTAAGTATGAATATGTTTATTTAGATTACTATGTCTTTTTTTACTTCACGTATTGAGGTTAAGCATGTTATGCTGCCTTGTTTGGAAGATACACTAGATTGTGTGGCTCACCTGTTGCTATCTCTTCAAAAACAGGGATTTGTTGCTGTGCCAACCAAGAATCCTGATGGCACTATGAATCTCATGAATTGGGAATGTGCAATCCCAGGGAAAAAGGGAGTAAGTCATGGATTTGTGTATACTATTAACTATATGATCTTGGTCATTTTCTTTTTATTATTGCGTACATTTTAAATTCACTACTTATTGTAGAGTCTGCTATATTTGAATAAGTGTCTTTATATTTTGCCTCACATTGTTAAGGTGTTTTGAAGCATTTCATTGCGAGATTGCTTCACCATTGGCTGCACAAAATGTGAGCTATAAACGCGTAGTGTCATACGTTATTGCATATCAATCCTAAACACCTCCCTTTTCGCAACTACACTGGTACTCTTAAGCCCACGTACGATATTTTGCTTGAGAAGGTTTGCGGGGCTATTGGCACTTATCTCTATCAGAAACACAGAGTATAAAGTAATTGAGAAAAGAACGGACAACTGCATTGAAGGCGTTTCTCCATTGAGAAGATGTATTTGTTGTGCTCAACTGGTTAATGGGAACATGTTATTGTCGTGTCGTCATTTAATAAACCATGTAAGATTATAAACAAGAAGTAGTAATGTAGGTATAGTGGTGGTAACAATTATAGAAATAACAGTAGATTTTATTTAATATTCTATTTAATATGTATGAGCCGAAGTCACTAGTATCGTAACTACTACATGTGTATTGTTCCCTATACCCAGTTGACCAGCATACTCTGCGAATTTATTTGCACTTGGGAGCTTGGGGAACTTGGGGATATGATCAAACGCAGAACTCTTGTCAGAACATTCGTCAATATCAAAGAAAGAAGCGCTCGGTATGTGCTTATGGAGAAATTCGGCTTCGGCGTCCGGTTTCAGTTTGGGAAGATACCAAGACGTGTCAAGTACTCGAAGGTTAGGGATAACGAGATTGCTGCTGATGACGTCTGCAAGCCACTTGCCTGATTGGAACTAATCTAATACCATTAGCTGTTTAGCTAGTTTGATACTTCCTTATCTACCCTATCTGTTGTGCTAACTATAACTTTGTGTTAGACAAAAGTAACCTTTACACAAATATTTAAACAGTTGAATACTGCTTTGTAGTTACTGTTCACGTGTTTCGTCTGCACTGTAGCTAAAGTTGCATGTCGTTTATAATTAAGTTTGATTTAATTCATTAGCACCACCTTTATGAAACGCATTTTAATTGAATGGGCTGCAGAATCAAAATATCGCTCACGACATAAGAATGGTATGCGATTGGGATGGATGATTCCTAGTCTTTATTATTATTAGTAGTAGTATTTATTATATATTTTTAACACTGAATGTTTCATATAACAAGTCGTGGCTTGGCTAGACAATGGCAATGCATATTGAGCAATATACCAAACCTCTACCTGCTACTTATTTTTTTGTTACAAGTAGGACATTTTTTACATCTTTAAGTTGTCTGGCAAGAGGACATAACTAACATAGGAAACATTCACTTGTATTTGGGGGCAGGATAGGTTAGTGGTTGATGTTCTCCTCAGTGAAAGGTCCTGGGTTTGATCCACAGGAAGCCCAGTCTACCTGTAGCAGAGACATTATAAAGAGGAGACATCACACTTCAAGAATTTTGAATGGAGCTCTATTAGAGCTGAAACGTCAAAGGTGACAGTCGCCAAAGGTGACAGTTGGAAGAACATGTTCCACCTCTGCCCCAGAAGAGCCATTCGCCTGCTTTATAATTGCAGAACGGATATCCCTTTAAGCCAAGTCGATGTTGTGAAATCTTACGCATGCATTACGCATTAGTGAAACTTCAAACTGACGAAAAAATGCTTTTTAAGCCTTATTTTGGGGCAAAATCACCAAATGTTTTAAGATGTTATTTTATCAGATTTGACTTGCGATCGTATACGTGTAATTCTATGTCCCAATGATCACTGAAAGAGCGGTTATGGCTCTCTCCCTATTAATGCCATTGAGTACTTTCTAAATAAAAGTCCGGAAGTTAAGATTGTTGGCGAGACTTGCCTTTGCCTGTAATCATCTTGCAAGATGTCTAATCTACTGGTTTATTTACTACTTGAATATTAAACATTTATTTTAAAAAGTAACCGTAGCCTACTAATTTTACAGACAAGACCTGTAAACAGCCAGAGTCTTGTTTAGTTTTCCAACTAATTCCTCATTGTAAGTTTAAGTCCAACTTGGTCATTAAGTTACATATTTGGTCGTCATGCATGTCAATCAAAATATATTGCTTGTCAAGTAGGCGGACTGTCGCAGTTAGTAAGCGCTGTGACCCCATTTTGTCAAACTCACCAAATATTGCATTTGGCTAGCTTACCGTTTTGTGTTTTAGCTTTAGGGGCTTAAGGAAGCACCCTACGGCATTGAAGGGAAAGGTGTTTTTCTTTTGATCGTTCAAATATCAACACGCTTTCTCCAGAATGACTTTCTATAAAGAGCCTTATCTACAGTTGATAGTCTGAAGCAGCTGTGTCCTACATAGCTAATTAAAACTGATATGCAACATGTATCCTTATTCAGGTAAAATGAGTATAAAACAAAAAGTTAACTCTTACTCGGAAACAACATTGCCTTTTGGGACAAAATTATAAAAATGTTATTGCTGATTTTGTGTATATTCAGTTCACACTAAATTAAAACAAATGTATAGCTGTGGAACTTTTAGTATTTTAATGAATCTTATGTTTATTTTTTCTTGTTCAATAGACTTTGTGGGAGGGAGGCCTATACAAACTCAGAATGCTGTTCAAAGATGACTATCCCTCCTCACCTCCCAAATGTGAGTACTTAAGAAATAACGCATGAGAGGGAGTGCGTTAGACTGGGAGCGTGAGACTACGACCAAATCACAGCCGTGCGGATATTCAGTCTAACGCACGACCTTGAGTGTGTTATTGCTTTTATACAACAGTTCGACGCGCGGATTTTATTTGTAAATAATAGTATTAAGCTCCAACAGAAAATTGTTTGTTTAATGATTAATTTGGCTCCGCCAACACAAATAGTCCCGCAACCATAGTTCTAAACTTCTATCAACAGTCTCTGATAGTCCTACTATTTGTAGATATTGTGTTGTCAATTATTATTTTCCTTTTTTCTTTTTCATTCAGGCAAGTTTGAGCCACCAATATTTCACCCCAACGTTTACCCGTCAGGCACTGTGTGTCTGTCTATCCTTGAAGAAGACAAAGACTGGAGGCCTGCCATCACTATTAAACAGGTCTAAACTACACACATGCTCAGTGATGTGCTTAATGTATTTTGTGGACTAAACGTGTCACTTTTTTGTTGTCTGGCTGGTCCTACATCTTGTATTCCGAAGAGACGTATATGTATTTTGTTGAACGCTTACCCACTACAGCCAAGATATGGCAATGTATATAAGCTTGACCATTGAAAACTGTCTGCTGTACCACAGAAAACATTGAAATGCTAATTAAATACTGAAGCAAATAGAAAAGGTCTATATTATAGATTTATGACAGTTTTTATTGATTATTTTATTTATTTTAAAGTTCAACTTAAGAGTCCTGAAAACGGTACACAACTTCCATGTACATATATGCTTAGATGTGTACATAATTGTGCTTTCAGATCCTGTTGGGTATCCAGGAGCTGCTGAATGAGCCTAACATTCAAGACCCGGCACAAGCAGAGGCCTACACAATCTATTGGTTAGTGTCCATGTGTTCACACTGTTTTCTAACAGCAGGAATATCTACCTCTGTTCAGTAAATGAAGTTCAGCTCTACTGAACATGTCCTGAGTTTGTAAATGCAGTTTCTTGTCAGTTCTTAGAAATCTGGCAAATCAGGGCTTCCTATTTACCTTATTTTAAAAGCATTTGAAAGTTCTTAATCTTAAATGGACTTAACGTATGATTATGCAGGCCACAGAATGAATACCTAAAATGTCTGAAATGTTTCTATCACTCCACGGTCATGAAGTGTTAACATCAGCCCTATTCCAAGATGAGGTATAAATGCAGCCCATGTTGTAGCCCATACAGAGGTCACCCAAGAGCATTATCCATCTCTTCATTCTTCTGTCTTGCCTGTGTTTGATCATGTAATACATGGATGTTCCTGTGTATTTTAGTCAGAACAGGATGGACTATGAGAAGAGGGTGAGGGCGCAGGCTAAGAAGTTTGCCCCCACATAGAGCGGAGAGCGACCTTTGACCCCCTACCCGAGCAGCCTGAACAGATATTGGTAACGAAACAAAGGCAGGCAGCACCTGAAGGACCACTCCAATCAGAATCCTATTGTTATTGTGTTATTTCACCATTAAACCGGAGTTATGTAAGCTTGTTTCACAAGCAGATGTTCAGCAAGGTCGTACTGTCCCCCGTTTTGCTAGAAAGACCCAGTTATTATAATACAATGACCATGCATAGTTGTGAGATTTTAGAACTCTCCTTTAAACATGGCTGTTGCTGACGCTTGTGTTTTTCTTTTTTTGGTATGTTGCTATGCTCACTGACATGTCCATCAGTGCGTTATGCTCCTTGCATAACTGATCCATTGAAACCTGATTTCCTCTCTAGGCCTCCTATTTGTAAAACTAACAATGAAAGACACAATGAAAGACGGCTTCCCCAGCTTTAAGATGTGATTTTAAACACCTTGTGTTAACTGAGTTAATCAATTAAATGCAAGTCATTTGAAACTTTAACTTGAGGAAGCTGTTTCCTGAATTCACTACAGATATACGCGTCTGAAACTTCCTCTGTGGCACAGAGTCTGTTTTGTTGGGCCCAGGTCCTCTGTTTACTGAGCTTCGTGATCATAGCGAAAGGATACTTTATACAGTGGAACTTAATTAAGAGTATTTTAGTGCTGCAATTCCCATTGTGAATTCAGCTGAGTGAAAAATGTACTTCAGTCAGTCCCAGTGATAAGCACTCATCCCATACCAGTATACAGTGATAAGCACTCATCCCATACCAGTATACAGTGTGACAGCAGTTAAAATACACAAATACTTGGCGTTCCCTTATTTTGCCTATTTTTATCATCCACCTTGTGTGACATGATGTACCGAATGTCACCCTTTACCTTTTTTTTTAAATAATTAAGAGGAGCGTATAAAGAACCGAACATAGGTCTTATCTAAAAACCGCTTTCCTTGTGTAAATTTCACCTAGCAAAAAAAAAAAGATTCCATATTGGCTAAAGGGTCCTCATTGGAATGGCCACTCAACCAGCAAGGGAAGACAGCTGAAAGTGCACTTGATTACGACAGACGGCCTTTCTTTTGCCGCTGAATTCATGAGTGCATGTACATAATATAAATACTGAAAACTGTGGAAGTTATGTTTTATATCGTTTTAGCCAATTGACATTTGTGTGGTATTAAAAGCAATGAACACAATAAATGTAATATTATGAAATAAAGTTAAATAAAAGAATGAAAATTACTTTATTTTCTTTTGAGTTTATTTTATTTGAAAGTATAAAATGTGCTTTGTGTGTTGATACACAATGTTTGGATTTAGTTATCTCTGGCTAATCTGCCACATTGAGTAGTAGCTTGTTGAGCATACATTTAACATTATATGCTAATTGTGATAACAGTTTCCCAAGAAGCAGGTCACCCTATGAGCTTGTTGGTACATGTGAGGTTTGCATTAATAATTTATGATAGATGACAAAGCAGTGGGATATAGCATTTCACCATTTATAGCGCTATAGGATCCAGTTAGGACAGCAGGTTCAAGCAGACACGTTGGATTCTGAACTTCAAGTACATTCACGTCAGCATTGGAGATTGGCTGGTCTATTTTTTTTTTTGTTTTGTCCTTTTGTTTTGTAAAATGCATCATGTTTTGAGTTGAAGGTTTTTGAGTGAAACAGGTGACCACATTTAAAGAGTTAAGAGTTGTGTTTTTCTGGTTACACAAAGGGCTTATGAAGGAAGCAAGTTACTCTACAAAAAGTAAGCACCTAATGTCAATTTTTAACCTATTTTAATGGAATAAAATGGGTTCTTATTTCTATTGTGCAATGCATGTAGTATGTGATATGTTCTATCGAAATGTAGCACCTTTTCCTTTTCGTTTTACTTCAGATTGATTGCGGTAAGAAAACCACATTATAAACTCGTATTAACAAGAAGGGGCAAAACCGGCGATGACGCATGTAAGCGCATATATTTTGTTGTCTGCGCAGCTTGTGTTGATGCTGGACAACGTTACAATGTTGGGTCCTATATCAACAATGTCTTTCTGCATGGCAGGTGAGGGCAGTAGAATATCCCCAGGTGGAGCCGTTGACACTACCTCACTATACTGATCCGGGCTCAGCCTTCTCTTCATATCACAGCCTGGGACACTGTCTCCGAACAAACACATTTGCAGGTCCATACCTCCAGCTAACGCTGATTATCTGTGTAGTAGTATTTAGATAGTGAACCCCATGGTTCATTGTTTGAACCACGTGAACAAAATAAATGTGTTGTATTTAGGTTGGTTAAGAATTTGGGAAAATATTGTGATTTTTTATACATAAATAAACAAAAAAGAGAATTTATCAAAAAATGTCATTACAATTATTTTTTTAGAGACATTGAAATTATTTCACAATCAAGTGAAATCACTTTTTGGACCTTTATTTGGTTAAAATTTACCCTGGTTAATATGATCAGGGTTTGACAGAGCATAAATAAAAATGTACATTCAAAATTATAAAATTATTTATATATATATATATATATAACAAATATTTGCATCTGCTAAATCAAATTTAACTGTTTTATTTTGTCTGGTAAAAACAAATCATGCTTTTCTAGAAACATTTTGTGGAGGACTTCCTACACCTGGCTGTGGGGCTATGGCCGGCTTTGTGGCTCATACATGGCCGTGTGGGTCATACAGCTGGCTGTGGGACTCTTCCTACAGATGGCTGGCATGCATCTGAAAAAAACACTTAACACAAAAACATTGGTACTGTAGGGGAGGAGAACTGTGTGAGCTTTTTATACCTACAGGGGGAGGAGTAGAGGCAAGTGCAGGCTATTAAACACTGGGAATATAGAGCTGATTCCAACCACAAAATATGTAGTGTCTTATTTTATATATTTATTTTACTAGGCGATATAAATTAAGAACAAACTATTATTTTGAGTGATGTGCTGCAAGCGAAAACTACCTCTTGTGGGGAAGGGAATAGAGAAATGAAAGAGAATAATATCTCAAATAAAAATGTATATTTACCCAAGTCTAAAATTAAATCAGTGGATTCTATTTTATTTTAATGATTGTCACTGTTCAGTTGTACTGTCACAGGCTACAGCAAAAATCCTCTGGCAGGTGTACTTCAGTATAATGAGGTAGCACTATAGCACATCTAATAAATGAACAGACATAGTAGTTAGTTACAGTACATTTCACCAAAATGTAATGGTCACATTAAGACGCTGACACATTTAGGCTAAAGCCTTTGTAAGAGCCGGTTACATTGAGTGAGGTCAAATAAGTATTGCCACACACACCAAAACTAACAGCTGGAATTCAATCAGGTAATTAACACCACATACTTATTGGAGAAAGAAAATACATTTGAATGTGCAATTGTTTGTGCACAAATGTATTTTCTGTAATCTGCAATTTGACGAAAGCTTTATAGCCGGAACATGTGAGTTTCTGTGACCATTACATTTTGCTGAAATGTAGCGACTTTGATCATTTAGATGGGCTATCTCACTATATTTGTGAATACCCCTTCCTTGGATATTTTGCTACGTTTAGCACTCTTAGTATATAAAATATATTTATCTATCCCTTTTTTCTCGTTTTCAGTACTAATCCTCCCTTTGCTATCTTATCTTCCTTGATCACTTTATATCGACATCTGTCCTTCTCTGCATCGTTCGCCCGCTTCCTCATCCTTGAAGGCCCCGCAGTCACGTGGAAGTCACTGGTCAAAGAGTCCTACGTTAGCCATCCTCTGGCAGCCCTGCAGAGAGACCCGCATCAGTGGTATGGCCACAAGACTGACGAGATGGGTTCGTGTCATGGTGTTATTGTCTACTGAGATGTGCATGCTGTTCTATTCCGGCACGTGTCGCTTGGCTGTTGACCTGCCTTGTGGTGGCCTGTCTGTGCAGTGCAGTGGACGGAGAGGAACCTTCTGAACCAGAAGTTGAACAAGTTGCTGAATGAGAAGGAAGGGAAGCGGGGGCAAACATAGGAGCAGCAGCTCCCAACATAATCAGTGAACCGGGAATCTACAAATCTACTTATTTGGTATGTATTGGACCATAACCTGCGCAGGCTGTTAAACAGCAGAGTGTGCATTGCCTCCCACAAAGATATGTCAGTCAGATTGAGATGTTCTGATTACAGCAAGAACTATGCAATCACATTAAAGGTGGCCACAGTGGTCAGCATATTGTGCTATTTGTGAACACTATGGGCAGGGCATGTAGGTTTTAATGGTTCACTATGAGACTCCAGAGCTTTTAATAAAAAAAGGAGAAAATATCAAACTGTATTTGTCTGACACAATGATAATGCATTTCTCTTATTTATTGATTGCATATATCAAGGATGGCTGTATTTACAGTATAAATCTTTTGTTTAAAAAATAAAAAAAGTTTTTATTTTTACATCAACAAAGTCGACTGAAACACACACACAAAAAAAAGAGCTGCAAATGTTTGCAGGATGAGTGTACATACCATGTCATGTTATTGTTCTCACCTTGCCCCCCGCCCCTCCCCTTGTGGTCTGCAGATGGATGGTTTCTTGCCTGTTGTGCGCAAAACACATCGCCCGGGCATACAAACCGACTTCCTGTCAAAGGCAAAGCGGACTCTGACCTTTTTGGCAAGCACTGCGAGCCGCATGCTACTCTGTTTCATCCGTTTCTGTCGCCTTGGCCGTTCACCGCATCACATACAACCACAAACAATCGTCCCCTGTCTTTCCTCACTTTTGACGTCCGCCGAGCACTGTTGATGGCGTGGAAGCTTCTAGATGACTTCGGGTACGCATCGCCCTCCTACAGGCCTCAACCCACTCACTTTCAACAGGCGGTCTGACACCCGGCAGGCTGCCGAGTGTGGAAAATATAATATGATGTAATGTGATTGTTTTGTTGCACAGTATGTGTACGCATTGCTCTGTTGGTTAAGGCATCCTTACAGTGTGTATGAGTGTTACACAATGTCTCTGTGGAACTCAAATACCAAGTGCAGACGAGATAAACGTTCAGGACTTTGTTCTAGGTCTTTAAGTTTAACATAAAAACTAATGGCAGTTTGTGGTGGTTCCACTTACAGTAACCTGTCACGGTGACAGGTTCCTATAAGGCTTAGTGGTTAGCACTGTGACCTGTGGGTCCTACTTCAGGCCATGTGGAATATGCATTACTTGCATTGTTTGTCTAGTCTAAATGTGTAACATTAGTTTTCTGGTTAAGCACATTTGACGGCCCCGTCTCTTATTTTTTTGTGTTGCATCTGAAAACTACTGTAGGCTATTGTATCAACTGCTAAATTGGGATAATGTTTGTATCAGGCATGCATCATTTCACTTAGAGGACTTTTCAACTTGTGCTACAGCCCCATATGTGGTTAGTAGTATGACTGAATGTATGTCTTCACATGAAGCCCCATGCACGAAGAACAAATAGCAGCATGAAATGTAATGTCAAAATACACCATTGAATATGTTTTATTTTTATAATACTTTATATAAAATATATATCTATATAATTATTGAAATAATCTTGAGATCCCTGAAATCATCTGCCAACACTTTCAGGGGGTTCTGAGTCTGACACACACTGTGGGTTCTTTGGGTTTCAGATGACTATCAGCTGACAATGGACAGAAACCTGACATATGCCACAGATAATCAGAGAAACATTGTTTATGTGAACCATAAAGCGTGGGTTGGGGGTGATACGGGCCTGCAACTACAGAAATTAGTTGCTGAGTCAACCTTCTCTCATTGTAAAGTTTACTGTAAATTTAGTCGATTTTAAAGAGATTATTTTTGGATGTGTTATGTTGTCGGTGGTAGCTGTGGTTCTAAGAGCAGTGTGCTTAGCTCCATGTGTAAAACTCTGGTGCAGATAGTGACTTTATTTTCAGTATTTTCTCTGAAGTTTCACTGATATAAACCACTTCAGAAGGGCACGTTGAGAGTATCTCTCTTTTCTACCCACCTCTGTTGTGTATGAAACAGGATGCGGTAGGCTTGATTGTAAAGTTTTCTTCAAATTTTCACCTTTCAGGATCTTAATTGGGCCTGGGGATGACTAATAAGATGACCAATATTTTGGAGCATAGTGTTTGCAGCCAGAGGTGTTAATCTAATGACTCATATCGATCGCCTAAGGTGCCAATACATTTAAACAAGTTTATTTCAGTGGGTGATTTATTTACGAGAGAGGGAGGAGAATCAGAGGGGGAGTGCGTCAAGAGTGAAAGATACAAGCAGACGGAGAGCTCAGAGCAAGTAGAGAGAGAGAGAAAGAGGGAGAGTGTGAGGTAGCTAGTGAGTGAAAGAGAGTTTAGAGAAATAGATTAGAAGGAATTATAAACATTAATCCAGGAGACATATCACACCATGTGATATGTCTTAGAAGCTCACTGCTAGCCACACTGACCCGGGTGCAGGCCAAGACTGAGGTAGACTTTATATTCATTTCAAAAGAATTAAAGAATAAATACATTGTATAAATAATTTAATGTTGACCCTGATTCTTCTGGTAAGTGTGACAAGTTTGTCTGGCTGTATCATATTGTATTAATACACCTTTAATCTTGTAACGTTTTTAAATGAATGCCGTTAGGTTTTAAAACAGTTACATAAATGCAGTCCATTACCATTTTATGTATTTACTTGTATATAAGGATTTATGCTTTTGTTTGTATTCTAAATGGCATCCTTGTATTGTAAGGATATCATTAAGAGAATCACATGTTTATATGGATGCCCCATGACCTGTATACTGTCATGTGTGATGGGTTTGTGAAGATATGTTTAATAGTTTCTGTACTGATGGTTTAGATTAGGATCATTTGTAGCGCATATGACTGATATCAGACCTTGTTGTAAAGCCACAAACTGCAGACCAACTGCGGCGACACACTCAGTTTGCTATTTCAGCTCTAGCTCTATGTCTGTGTCTCAGCTCATTGTTTGCAAAGAATGGGACGGTCTCAATGCTTTTATAGTGTACAAGCAGGACACAGCAATAATCCACTTCTTATTCTTGTTATGGCAAAGCAGTGGAAATTCTTCTCTGCATGATCAACTGTGTGCTGCTGCTGCTGCTGCTGTTCACTCACAATAAAAGCCGTGGTTTCATATTTGTAAGCATCCTTGAGCAAGATGTCGAATGTCCTTAATTTATTGTTACCTACAATACTTAATATACTGTAAGTCACTGGATAAAATATAGTATGTTATAGGACGATCACCATGTACTGTAGGTTGACTACAAACGTCTCGTCATTTTTCAGGTTTTGTGTTTTGAGTACTGGAATACCGGTATTAACTTTTATCAATTTTTCTCATTTTCTCACAATACAGTCATATGGTAGCTGTCACAATGGAAGTCATGTGGTGCACATATCTTCTGTGGGTTTTGGTCGTAGCACCTCCAGCCCACACTGATAGAAACCTTCCAGGTATTATTTATATTTCTCCAGCCGCATTTCCTACAATGCCTTTAATTCTAGTTCATTGCCACCAAATATTTTAAAATCAAAGCAAAGAATGAAAATAGAAATTATGAATGCAATTTAAAATACATTAAATGTATTTGGAATTTTCATTCACAAATTGCACATATCAAGAAATGGTGTAGATATGTACAGCCAGGATATGTACAATGTACACGCATGTACTCTTTGACATTATAAAATTATTGATTGCACAAAATCACATTTTCAAAAAATATCCTCCATATAATTAATGACATATTGGTTTAAGCATTTTGGATCAGAGCTAATAATAAAGCATCTTACTATATCTGTATGTGCGATTAGAGTGCTTGGATATCTGTCTGTGAACTTGTTAGAATTGGGTTTGGCCTTTAACCCCACAAAATGCATATTATCAGATAAGGTTAGGTGAGTTAAAAGACATAATATCCTCTGTGAAGGACCGCCCATGGTACAGCCCTGGTTATGATTACAATACCTTAACCCCCTTATTCTCCTGTTTTGTCTTTGCCTCCCAAGGACTCTCCTGTGTTAATGACTATGTGAGAAATGTCAGCTGTACGTGGAACAGCTCTCATGTCGGCACAGACTGCTGGGTCTTGGGAACCAAGAAAGTGTTTGAAAGTTCATCATCACCAACCCCCAAGATGTAAGGGTGAATGAAGTATTAATGGTCTTTACAGACTAGTAAAGGTTTATATTAAATCTGATGTAAGGGTTAAGTATTAATGGTCTTTACAAACTCGTAAAGGTTTATGTTAAATCTGATGTAAGGATGAAGTATTAATGGTCTTTACAGACTCGTAAAGGTTTATGTTAAATCTGATGTAAGGATGAAGTATTAATGGTCTTTACAGACTCTTAAAGGTTTATATTAAATCTGATGTACGGGTGAAGTATTAATGGTCTTTACAGACTCGTAAAGGTTTATATTAAATC
>JAODUH010000023.1:2646049-2662844 GCA_027564835.1 Typhlichthys subterraneus | reverse complement strand
TAACAAGATGTCTACCTGCTCCTTAACACTGTGCCTGTTAGCATCCTGTAACAAGATGTCTACCTGCTCCTTAACACTGTTAGCATCCTGTAACAAGATGTCTACCTGCTCCTTAACACTGTATTGTGTACCGTGTCAGCGGGGGTCTACTCACGCTCCAGGACATGAAGTTGGAGAAGCCCCAGTCGTTCTCCTTGTGGAAGAACAGGTGGCTGATCCTGCGGCTGAAGGACTTCTCGTCGTCCTTGTAGTTTATGATCTTCAGCATGGCCTGGGCGTGGCACGACCACGACCTGCATATACGCACGCACAGTCAACACCTGGCCTGTATGGAATCTGGTGACCATTGTGTGTGTGTGTGCTGTCATCAGCACCCTCCAGCTCAACATAGTGTTGCAGTTCTTTTTAACCATAACTGTAATAAGTAATGTATGCATTTGGCATATAGTTAATCAGGCAGATAAACCAATAATTCAGATTCACGAGCACGGCCTATGATAAGCATATTACCCTACTGCCTATAAAACACATGATGAAATAGGCAAGATTTATAAAAACGGAGCTAATCGATCCCGTAGAGTGCATCGCTCTGCAATCATCCCAATCCTTGTCGAGTAGATCCAATTCAAAACAATCAAAACGTAGACCTAGTTACGTCTACCACACATGTATGCTAGGTTACAAGGCTAACACTAGCCTAACCAGCTCCACTGCATCTTCTGAGCTGAAACAGATAGCACACTGCAACTGTGCGACTAGCATCTACTACACTCACATTATAGAACACCTAAATGCGTTCTTCTGTTTCTTCCCGAACAAATAAACTTTTTTAGATATTAGTTTGAAATGAATATTCATAAAAACCCTCTATTTGTGCTTATCTGAACACTGCATTTTATTTTGGCTCCGTCCCTAAGGTGTGCATACTCTATGTGTGTGTCTCTATAGCATGCCCTCCCTAGACGAAAGAGTTCCATACCGCTTGGTGGGCAATTCAAATCGATAAATACAGATGCAATAACTTACATTTTTGGCAATTAGTAGTAAATGAATGCATCTATTTACATTTTCAATATCATTTATAGGGTACTAGTATTTGCGGCTAACTTTCAGGAACTGTTCCACAATTCTCCACTGCTGTGAAAAAAACGGACCATTGGAGTGAACGCGGCTCTGGCCCTCCCTACTTGAATGTGTATGTATATGCATGTGTATGGTGTATGTCTGTCTCTAGTGTGGAGCCCCCAGTGGCCGTACGTGGAGTCAGACTCAGCGTTGCACTGCAGGAAGAAGCCCACGCTCTTCTGGTGCGGCCGGTCAGGGTAGAAGCGCGGCATCACCATGATCTTCCAGGGCAGGTTGCGCACGAAGCACGACGGGCTCAGCACCGACTCGCTCAGGCGGCTGAAGCGCTCCACCACGAAGCGGAACGTGGCCTCAGAGCGCCAGCTTGTGTCTGGGAGGGGAAGTGCAGGAAAGGGAAATATTTACACACACGGCCACAGTGTTGACTAGCAGATCTACGCTGGTCATACTGGTACCATTACCAGACTTGGCATCCCCAAAGCACAAGGTAACATTGTGCTAACATTAAGCTAGCATTGTGATAACATAAATATTTATATAATGTTTCTTTGTATTTGTAATACAAGTGTCTTGAAAGGCATCCTTAAATAAAATGTATAATTATTGTTAAGAAAACATTAAGCTAGCATTGTGCCAACATTAATGTTTATATAATGTTTCTTTGTATTTGTAATACAAGTGTCTTGAAAGGCATCCTTAAATAAAATGTATTATTAAGCTAACGTTGTGCTAACATCGAGCTAGCATTAGTGGCATAACGGTAAGGCCATTTGCGGTTTGCACATCACGACTGTGAACCCAGACTAAAACTGATAATGCTGCTGCCTTGTTGCCCTGGGAGACAGGCAGGTGGTTGCCCGTGTTGTCACGGGGACAGGCAAGTGTGTACTCACCGTCCTCCATGTCTTCCTCTGTGTTGTTGTGTCCGTCTGCCATCGCTAGGTTACCGTTGATTACCGGGTTGGCCGGGATTCTGGGAGGGTCTTCTGTGTCTCCAGCTACACACACACACATTAACAGCTCTGAATAAAACCAGAGGTGCTGCATAGAAGAGACAAGACCACCTAAACACGTTAACGTATTTAGCCAACCATGTCTTCCATTTGGTGGCAAAAACACCAAACGTACGCGTCTTTATCATACAGATGCTATTTTATGTCTGTGTGAACATAGAAAGTCAAGTTATGTCTCTCTCTCTCTATTATAACAACTGTAAATATTAAATACATAAATTAAATATAAATAATTGTCCAGGAGCGTTATCAAGGTGGCAGCCGAGTGGCCAGACTTGCCTAAAATGACTTAGATAGAGACACTTTGCGATTTCATGCCCATTTCTGGTCCAATCAAAGACAACGGGTCATTAAGAGTAGTGCTGTTCCTAACAATTAATATTTTAGCAATTAATCTAATGAATATGATTAGTCAATTAATCTAATGAATATAATTATTCAATTAATCTAACAAACTATTTTATCGATAATCTAGAGATCCATTCAATGCCATAGGGTGCTCTGTCAGAAACTTTGCATGCAACATTGGTAACGGTGTTGTGCGGTCTGCACCACTTTGTGTTCCTCATTACAAAGCCAAGGCAGTGTAGAAACACCAGATTATTGTTTTCAGCATGTACAGATCATGTGCAGCTAGCGGACTAGGCAGATATTCGCTTACACAAAAGGTTTATTATCTTACAATCGAATACAATACAGACTCATGTTAGGCTGTTTAAAGACAGTTCAATGAAGCCTCTACTGTAGAACCACACCTCTATGACAAAGCATTCAGGAAGGTAATATACAGTAGGCCTACAAAGCGTGACAACACTGTCAGACCTAGCCAATGGTAGAGCAAGGGGCCAGCGTGGGCAGAAAGAGCTACAGCTTTGATCGGTAGGCTATATTTCTTGTAGTCTAAATAAGCAAGACAGAAAAAGAAGCGTCCGTCCAGTGACTGGTATTCGCCTCAGTCTTTATGCTGCAGGCCAAGTTGTTCTACATGTACAGACATCTTACCAGTGGATGTATTTGGGTAGGAAGGCTATACATGTCTTCCTTTGGTTTCAGGCAGACTGGGCGTAATCACAGCACATTGCTGCCTCTCACAGTCCATAACTGGACCACTTATTCAGATCAGAGTATACAGTTATGTTGCCAAGACGACAGTACCTTTAGCAAATCGGTGACGAATCACCTAGGCCCTAATTAAGAGTTGTGCCGAAATTCGGCTTGTCGGGCATCATTAGCCGTGCAATGTACATTGGGGGGGGGGGGGATTAACAGCTTCCCGCAGTCCGACGAGATGAATATTGGAATTTGTGTCAGAAACGTTACTCGGCAGTGGTCAAGCTCTAGAGCAGCTACGAGCAGAGCCACGAGTCCCCTCACTGCACCTGCCAAGTGTGTGAAAGCGCCATGGTGACGGGAAGCTGGTCAAGCTGTGGCCTTCCAGCACAAGTTTGCCTTGCTATCATTTTGAATGCTCACCTGCACTTAATACTGTCAGTGTACAGGGCTCACCGTTACAGTACACTACAGTGAGTTTTAAGTTATTTTTTTATCTATTTTTATATGAATAATTACCATTCATTATTGAGAACTTATATATAGCCTATTTATTGTAGGCAAAAACAAGTTACATGCATCATAATGACAAATCTTAGGTTAATTCTTCCTGCCTCGGAGGAGCTTCAACAGAGGCAGACGGCCACAGTTAAGGATGTACGCGATTAGTCGGTTAAACGCTGCAACCTGACGATCGGTCCGTACAGCGTGAGCACTGAGCACATGTAGTAAATGGTGCAGACAAGTGTCTCGACATGCCATTTGATCGTACAGCGTGAGGGCTACAATCGGGCATGATCATCTTCATCGTCAAGTGTACGCCCGACGTATGGTCTTCTCGTGACAATGCTGGTATTACAGCTCACCCCTGAAGCCAAACCTTGCCCCACATCACCCTAGGCAACAAGAGCAAGTGCCAAGGCCAGTGACCATTGACATGGGGGTCAGAAGAGATGATTCAGAGACATTAAATATTGTCCAAGTGTGTCAATCATCTGGTTGTCTAATGTGGATGGTTATAACATGAAACAGAGACTACGCCTGATTAAATAACGGTTAAGATTAGCTATAGTGTGTTTAAGTACAGGTACACAAGGAAAATTCATTAAAAAAGGTAAATGCATCAATAAAAATGAATAAATAAGGTAGTTAAAAGCTACGGGATTCAAAATGGAGGGGAGAGGAACATGTTCTCAGTGTAAAAGGTTAATATGCCCGAGCCAACGAGACAAACAAGTGGCATTGTGAACAGACAGATTGTTTACACAAGGATTCAATGTGCACAAGCTCGCGTCAAGCAGCAGCATACTAACTCAGCTTTAGCAGAGAAATGGCTAAAATCAGGCGATTGGCTGAGAAACCCACTGTGAAACAAGTAAACAAACAATGTAGCCACGTTTACTAGGTACCGCTAGGCCGAGTCTACACATTGCCCCTTTAAAAACTATAGCTTTTGTTGTGTTTATAGCTGTTTTACATCTGTGTTAATGCTGTGTCGTCTGCTCAAGGGCGAGAGAGAGAGAGAGCGAGACTCTACAGCTAGATCAGCACGGCATGCTGGGGGTGATACCACAGCCTTTACACTGTGGCACATGTATGGACCATGACACGTGATGCACATACGTGTCATCTAAAGACATGTCAGACATAGCCGTGTGTGTGTGCACGCTGCTGACTAAAGAGTGACCTCATTCAGACAAGTGGATTAGACCCTGCTGTCAGCTCCTGTCAATCAAGCCCACGACAACCACCTGTCCAGCCCTGGCTCCGCCTACCTGCACTAGGCTACCTGGAGGGGGACGTCTCGGCCAGGGGTGAGGGTTCTGGCCAGTGGAACGAGATTTGAGGTCTGCTGCTGACTAGTAATGCTAACTGGGTAATGGGGGATTACCAGGTAACCACAGGCCTGGTGCTGCCTCTCCTCTGGGGAGGGACATGGTGAGTCATCATACTGGGAGACCTGGTGGTGTGTGAGCCAATGGGTGTCATGAACCTTCACAGCCACTGTATGAAGCAGCAGCGCTGGGTGTCATGAACCTTCATAGCATGAAGCAACACCGTGTCAGAGCCACATCACTACTACAACACAGCGCATGGGAGCGCATAATAAAACAGCATAGCTATGGCCACCACACCGCTGTTAACACAGACAGCAACACAAGCCTGCGGTAGAGACAGACATGTGTTGCTAAAGGAGAGGGATGTACCATGTGCCTGTAGTGTGTCACCACTAGTATAATGAGTTTATGATGCCACCGGGAGGGGACTAAATTAATCATGTTGGCTCCACCTGCAAGCTGCAACTACAGGAAAATGAAGGAATAACATTTAATAAAACATAGAATTCAGTCAAAGGTAGCGGCCCTATTGCTGATTGAGGCTTTGTGCATATTGTTAGTTGCATGAAGGGCGTAAAGACAACACTGTAGATAAATAACTGGCCAAATCACAAGCGCTGAATGACGCAGTGACGATGAGACAGATGTCCTGCGGGCCTCCCACAGGCCAGACGTTGGCGTTAATAAGTCGGTACATTCATTTGCATTAATAACCCTGTGGGAGTGATGCATTAAACTGGCCGGCGACAGTAGCGGTGTTTACCGCACACCGTACACCCAACACAACACTGATCATTAAAAATGGCGTGACCCACGCGTCGTCCCTCTGTACAATGAAGCTGCAAATCCCCGCGCTCAAGCCGCCGAAAGGCGAGCCCCCCGTGCGGGCCTCGCCTGCCACACCGCCCGCTGAGTGCAGGCTTGTACCGTGAACATCGAACACCAGCCACAACGAACCGCGGCGGAGTCAATGCTTTAGACCGGAGATCTTCACTAGGAGTGCCCCCGCTAGCGCCAGCAGACTGACGCACCTAGCTAAGCAGTTAGCCGCAGCTCTAGCCAGTCTAATGTATCAAATATTGTGCCCCTAACGGGCTTTAGGAGCAGTGTTACACGAAGATAAATTACCCAACCATAAACGAACAGCCAGCATTGGTGTACGTGTCAACGAGGTACGAGTCGGCTGTTGTGCACCGAATAATAATTAATAACACCTAAACAAAGCTATGATGGACCTAAGGCCTTGTTGGCGAACTATAATCGATCGCTGCAATAGACAAGCCTCCATTTTGGAACACAACACACCCCCTGCTAGCAGTTAGCTTGCCGAGCATGCTAGGCTACAAAGTGGACGGTGGGGACTGGGCCGTCGAGCTAACCGCTGGCGGAGCGCAATGTTAACGGTCTAACGACGCTTCATATACCGAGTACGGTAGATAGCAGCTACCGCAGTGAGGGGCACGCTTGTTTTAAACGTGCTCCCTCATGGTTTAATCGCACATCGACTCTATGCGACGTTAGTTGCCGTACAGGCCTGCAGGCTGCTTGGGCATTCCGACGTTGACTAGTCATTATTAGACACGATGCAAGCTAATGGGCTAAAACGCAGCTAGCCTTATGCGAGCAAACGGCTGAATAACGACTTTCCCTACTAAAACCACCAGTCCTCCGCTCGTCCACTTTGTCCTGCCGCAGTTAGTCGTCTGGGGCCGGGGTCCGCACGTCCCAGAAACTGTCCAAATGTCACTTGTAATTATGATTAAATGTTAATGTAGCATCGCATTAGCGCCGCGGGACCATCCTGGACGTTAATTACAGGGCTTCGCCTCACATCCACTGTTTACCAACATCCCAGCACAAAGTGTCGGAGGCAGACACGTCCAAATCACATTTGCAACTCATTCAACGTGGAAAATAAAAGTGGCAGGCACTGTAAAACTCACTTAACACTTACGCGGAAATAGACACGTTGACCAAGTGAATGAATGATTCGTAATATAAATAAAGCTGTGGGGCGACGTTACACTTCAGTTAACATTTGCAACGACTGGAAAGAGATCTAGAGACAGACCGAGGTGACATTACCTTGCTTATAACGCAGACAGCAATATACGGCACTGCAACGGACGCGCCATCAGCAAAACTGTAGCCGGCTATAGCAGCTACCATTGGCCTTATGTTTACTGTAAAGTTCCTGCTACCGTGTGCGTTTTGGCATTTAGAATATCGGAGCGGGATTATAACATTTATTTTGATCTAGTTCTGACCCCGGGCGGCCCTGGACACCTCATACCTTCCATCTCCATGTCCTCGGGCTCGCTGAGCTGCTGCTCGCCGGCTTTCTGCTGCTGCGTGTGGTGGTGGTTCATGCTGGACACTGTTGTGATGAGCTGCTGCCTGGGGTCTTTGTTCCCCTCGACCTTGTCCGGGGTCGGGTCAGTGGGGAACCGGGTTCTCTGTGCGGGAGGAGGGGTAGACAGGTCGAGCCGGAGCGGCTGGGCCTGCTCTATCACGACCTCGGCCTTCTCTGTTGTCAGCGCCGGGGATTGAGGCGGGGAGGTCGGCGGGGGAGCAGGCAGAGAAACGCGGACGTATTTGCTCGCTATTCGCCCAATCTCGGCGCCTTGGCGGGTGGCTGACTGCAGGGGGTATCTGGGGCTCCAGAGGGGAGGCCCAGTAAATTAGCTCAATCAATCCGGCTTTACCCCGATAAATGTGGGGCTGATAGGCGAGGTGAGAAGCACAACTCGCCGCAGCCGGAGCAACAAATAGGCTGTTTATGGCTTAGCTACCTGACACTGGGCAGCCAACTAATAATATAGGTACAACAAGAATGAAAACAAAGGATCATTTGCTATCGCCGCACATGCAACAACTTTATCTGCAATATCCCCAGTCCTGGTTCCCCTCCTGTTGTCCCTCGTATGGGGGGGAGCGGATAAAAGAGCTATCCATTCAAACCAGCTTGTAATCTGTAATGGCACTAATTTAGAAGTTTACGGAGATAGCGTTGCCACGGTCCGACGTGAAAATTTCCGTGCATCAAACCACGTTAATACTACAAACAGCAAACAGCGCCCGGTTTCATCTCCACCGTGTGTTTGTATGAGTAAATATGCCCGGTCATAGCTTATCGCCGCTCCCGTGGTTTCTGGTGTTGACTCGAGGTACAGCTCAAAATGGCGGCCGCGCTCTTCTCTGAAATGTCACATCCGCATGGATCCAAACAGACGCGCACGGCGGCGTGCGTCGGACACCGCGACCGAAACCACGTGACGAGGCGGACGAGGCCGAATCGAGCCGAACTCTAGGGGACGCTTACTGGTATTAATAGCATCATATATCTATGTATTAATTTATTTGATCTGTGTGCAAAAACTAACACCTTACCATAGACATAGCGATCTAGCCTACATATAAACAACCGTGATACACGCAAAAAATAAAAAATAAAAAATAAAACTGTTTATAAAATCAGGACGTCACTTTCGGGTACCATTTTTGTCACGTGGTTCCATCCAGCGTGTCTGGTGAGTGTAGTCTACTTTTGCTCACTGCCGCTAACGGCCTTGATTATACCGGCCATGAATAGCGTATGGTTCAAAATGTGGATATAAGAAGTAATAGTATTCCAGTATGCACACATTAAGTCAACGTAATATGTTTTTCAAGCATGATGAGGTGGGGTAGCACTAGCACCTTGCATTTGGATAAGATAACCATGTTTTTCCAAAGTAGCCTAACAGTAGGCCTATAGGCGACCCACGGTTACCCACTGACTGAACCAGTTTATTGTAGTCTACTAATTAGGCTATGTTGTCTAATTCATTATAGCCTATTTCCAAGACTATGCATGGAAGTTTGGACAAGACCATCCTTTGGTTAATCATTAATGTTAAATAAACTTGCAAATCAAGGCTATTTCTTGTAACCAAGAGGATTGATGTAAAATCAACAAACGCATGCTCTTCTGGAGCTGACTATTGTCTTGAGAAATATGTCTTAGTTTAGTTTAGTTTGTTTTAGTGATGGTTATTATTATCTAAGTTGAATACATTACATGGTATCTGGATTAGATGGATTGTTGACTCGTTCTGGTTTATCTGATCCTATTCAAGTAACATTTTTAATAATGTAGATTCAAGAAGTTTTAGACAATATTTCCAAAATATTTATATTCCTTTCGTTATTCTGACTTATTTAGTGGCACAATTTTGGCCAGGTCTACAGAATATAGGTTAGTGATAGACAAGAAACTATAACAGGATAAATACAATATTCGCCTATAAGTGCCTTTAAAACTAACACATCTATAAGGTGTCATGTAGAACACAGATTGTCCTATATGCATCAGCCTACACGCATTAATTGTGTCTTTATTTGTGTTATTGTTATTTTACAGCCTACATATAGGCTTAATGGCATCGCTAGAAGTAGCATAGCCCATCTTCTGTAGGCCATTGTTTTACTATGCAATATACAAGCGCTAGTCTACTTTATTAGGCCGTTCTCACACAAACTTAAAAATTTCGTGGAGGGTCTTATCTGTCATTTTGTGACGGATGTGTCGCTGGCCCAATGAAACACGCGTTCAGTTCAGTTACAACCAATTGGTGCTTGTCCTCGCATTAAAGGGTGGTACTAAATCACGTCACAAGCTAGTGTGTCTCGTATATATCAATGTCGGCGACTAGGAACATAGTTTAGTGTGTCTGTACAGACCCCAGGAAGGGTGGGAGCGATTAGGTTAACAGTAAAACTGGAACACTATGAACCTACTAATGTAGTCGACGCCACGTTCCCCGGCCATAGATCACGTAGTACAGTAGCCTACGTACTTAATTTTCTATAGTTCTCGCTGTGGTAAATGGAGGATAAGAAGGAAGACGGGGACGCGGAGATTCAGGAACACGGACCCGAACATTGGTTTTCAAAATGGGAGCGGCAGTGCTTGGCCGAGGCGGAGCAGCGGGAGCCGAGCGAGGAGGAAGCCGACACGGACCAGGAGAAGCTGTGGCACCTCTTCCAGAACTCCGCCACGGCGGTCGCACAGTTGTACAAAGGTCCGACACAGTTGCACTGGTTCCTCCCAACTGGGCTAGCATGTAGGTAGCAGGTTAGCCGCACGGCAAGCCTGCTACCTAGCTAACTAGCCGAGCTATAGCAGCTGATCGGGGTGAAGCTAAATTTAGCTTACGGGGTTATCCTAAAAACGACCCGATCGCCTTGTTAATCTCACCCGGTTTCATCGCCGTGCGAACTTTATCAGGTCAGGGGAAACAGATCGAGCCGGCGTCCTGACATTTAAACACCGGCCGCAAATCCCGAAGCAGCTGACGTTAACTTAGCCGCGGTGTTTACTGTCTGCTTACGGCCAAGTAACAAAATGGCGATGGTAACAATATTCATCGCTCCGCGACATTGCCCGCTGACAGTTCGCTGTCAGGTCCGTCAGAGAGCCAAGGCACCAGAACCAGATCCACGCCGGGACCCGGTTAGGAGACGAGTCCGGCTGGAGTCCGGTCGCCGGGCACGGTACTGAGCGGGCGGTTTTGATCATCTAATGTTACAATCCGACAAAATGGCGAGCATATTATTGGTTGGTTAAATCATTATTTGTTATTTTGGTAGACTGTTGTCCCTAGTCCATATAAACATGTTCTGAATGGACCTGACACCGTTTCAGATGAACCAATGTCAACACTGGTTCGTTAGCTTTCCTGCTGAGATGGCACATAAGTTGGTGTGTCCGTGCAGGCTGCCGAGTTGGCCGTCTAGCGCTGGTTAGTTATTTTTAAGCTGAAGCCCGGCTGTGCAATTCTAGAAGCGAGACTAAATGGCGAATGAAAGGACTTGATACCAACAATAAATAGACCCGCTCAAACCCTTAAGACCCATGAAGCCATTTTTCCCCGAGTAAATGTTTGGAATATACTGTTTAACCCACATTAATTCCGTTCCCAGTGTTTATATGGTTTATTACATCTCGTGTCTCCACAGATAGAGTATGCCACCAGCAAGGGCTCTCGTTGTGGGTGCCATTCCAGAATGCAGCTACTGCAGTAACAAACCTATACAAAGGTAAACATGACTGCCTCTGCTCATTGTTTCTGAGTTTGACAGGTAACTCGTGATCTGAGTTGTGTGTTAACGCTCTTATCAGCTTAATGCATTGCTGTGTGGCTTCTCTGCTTATTGGCAATGTTAACTATAAACGGCATGACTCCTGCCTTGCCCATATTGACATGTAGCTGGGAGCACACTCGTGTTGTTCTGGCATCTCCCATCATGTGAAGGACATGCTAGCTTCACACTGCTAGCATCAGTCTAGTCAGCCTCTAACGTCCATTAGCACTATGACGGTCACATTAACAACTCTGCTGGACACGGGGCTCTCTTAATTTGGGGAAGTGATGCTGTCTATTTCCATTGGCTGTTGGCATTGTCGCTCACAAGTCTTTAATTTGCAGTGCTATGACGTGCTTTATGCTAGTTTCAGTTGCTCATTTAAGCAGTAACATGGTAACATTCATGTGAAGTTTCCCAACGGATTCCTCAGTGTAAGTTCGACACCAGACTTGGTCATTGAGGTTGGTCGTCGTGCATGTCAATCAAAATAGCTCTCCTGTCAAGTAGGCGGGGCTTCACGCAGATAACCAGCGCTGTGTGCCAGACCCGCCGCGGTACAGGCTGGCTTCACATAAACACACACTTCTGTTGAAGCTGCGGTGCAACATGGCTGCCTGCTAAAAGTGACTTTGTTCTCCCTAACCAGAGAGTTTGGATGCCCACCAGAGGAGCTTCGACCTGGGCATCCAGTTGGGCCACCAACGCCGCAACAAGGTTGGTCTTGATGCTAGCTGATGATGTCACGATGATGTCACTGTAGTCAGACTATTCTCACTAAAGTTCTATTTCCAGCGGTGTTGCCTTAAAGTGTCAGAGTGTAGAATGGTCTTATTTCATTGTTTATGGTGCACGGTATCATACATACTATACAGCAGTATTAGGAAGTACTGCAGTTGTACTGTAGACATGGTAGTATGTCCATATGTAGTGTATACATGGTAGTATTTATACTGCAGTAGTACTGTAGACATGGTAGTATGTCCATATGTAGTGTATACATGGTAGTATTTATACTGCAGTAGTATTGTAGAGTGGTAGTACCTCCATATGTAGTGTATACATGGTAGTATTTATACTGCAGTAGTACTGTAGACATGGTAGCATGTCCATATGTAGTGTATACAAGGTAGTATTTTTACTGCAGTAGTACTGTAGACAGTGGTAGTATGTTCATATGTAGTGTATACATGGTAGTATTTATACTGCAGTAGTACTTTAGACATGGTAGCATGTCCATATGTAGTGTATACATGGTTGTATTTTTACTGCAGTAGTACTGTAGACAGTGGTAGTATGTTCATATGTAGTGTATACATGGTAGTATTTTTACTGCAGTAGTACTGTAGACATGGTAGTACCTCCATATGTAGTGTATACATGGTAGTATTTATACTGCAGTAGTACTGTAGACAGTGGTAGTATGTTCATATGTAGTGTATACATTGTAGTATTTATACTGCAGTTATACTGTAGACATGGTAGTATTTATACTGCAGTAATACTCACTAAATCACTAGTAGCATCAGCTACATAACTGATAGTATTGTCAGGTAGCATTCATAGAGAGCAGTGCTTGTCTCCGGTATGGAGCCTGTGTGGTGGCCCGGTATGGAGCCTGTGTGGTGGCCCAGTATGGAGCCTGTGTTGTGGCCCAGTATGGGGCCAGTATGGAGCCTGTGATGTGGCCCAGTATGGAGCCTGTGTTGTGGCCCAGTATGGAGGCTGTGTGGTGGCCCAGTATGGAGCCAGTATGGAGCCTGTGTTGTGGCCCAGTATGGAGGCTGTGTTGTGGCCCAGTATGGAGCCTGTGTGGTGGCCCGGTATGGAGCCTGTGTGGTGGCCCAGTATGGAGCCTGTGTTGTGGCCCAGTATGGAGCCTGTGTGGTGGCCCGGTATGGAGCCTGTGTGGTGGCCCAGTATGGGGCCAGTATGGAGCCTGTGTTGTGGCCCAGTATGGAGGCTGTGTGGTGGCCCAGTATGGAGCCAGTATGGAGCCTGTGTTGTGGCCCAGTATGGAGCCTGTGATGTGGCCCAGTATGGAGGCTGTGTTGTGGCCCAGTATGGAGGCTGTGTGGTGGCCCAGTATGAGGCTGTGTGGTGGCCCAGTATGGAGGCTGTGTGGTGGCCCAGTATGAGGCTGTGTGGTGGCCCAGTATGGAGGCTGTGTGGTGGCCCAGTATGGGTCCAGTATGGAGGCTGTGTGGTGGCCCAGTATGGAGGCTGTGTGGTGGCCCAGTATGGAGGCTGTGTTGTGGCCCAGTATGGAGCCTGTGATGTGGCCCAGTATGGAGCCTGTGTTGTGGCTCAGTATGGAGGCTGTGTGGTGGCCCAGTATGGAGGCTGTGTGGTGGCCCAGTATGGAGCCAGTATGGAGCCTGTGTTGTGGGCCAGTATGGAGGCTGTGTGGTGGCCCAGTATGGAGCCTGTGTTGTGGCCCAGTATGGAGCCAGTATGGAGCCTGTGTTGTGGGCCAGTATGGAGGCTGTGTGGTGGCCCAGTATGGAGCCTGTGTTGTGGCCCAGTATGGAGGCTGTATGGAGCCTGTGTGGTGGCCCAGTATGGAGCCTGTGTGGTGTCCCAGTATGGAGGCTGTGTTGTGGCCCAGTATGAGGCTGTGTTGTGGGCCAGTATGGAGCCTGTGTTGTGGCCCAGTATGGGGCCAGTATGGAGGCTGTGTGGTGGCCCAGTATGAGGCTGTGTGGAGGCTGTGTTGTGGCCCAGTATGAGGCTGTGTGGAGGCTGTGTTGTGGCCCAGTATGGAGGCTGTGTTGTGGCCCAGTATGGAGGCTGTGTTGTGGCCCAGTATGGAGGCTGTGTTGTGGCCCAGTATGAGGCTGTGTTGTGGCCAAGTATGGAGGCTGTGTTCTGGGCTGCAGGACATGCTGGCGTGGGTGAAGAAGCGCAGAAGAACCATCCGGCGTGAGGACCTGATCAGCTTCCTGTGCGGCAAAGCCCCGCCCCCCCGCAGCGGCCGAGCCAACCCACGGCTGGCAGTGGGGGCCTCTGGCCGGGGAAGCCCCGCCTCCGAGACGGGCTCCTCCGTGGAGACGGACCTGCAGCCCTTCAGGGAGGCCATCGCCCTGCACGGTGTGTTAGTGTGTGTGATTTTGTGTGTGTGTGTGTGTGTGTGTGTGTTAGTGTGTTAGTGTGTTAGTGTGTGTGATAGTGTGTGTGTGTGTTAGTTAAGGATGTACGTGATTAGTCGGTTAAACGCTGCAACCTGACGATCGGTCCGTACAGCGTGAGCACTGAGCACATGCTGTAAACGGTGCAGACAAGTGTCTGGACATGCCATTTGATCGTACAGTGTGAGGGCCACAATCGGGCATGATCATCATCATCGTCAAGCGTAGGTCCGACGTATGGTCTTCTCATGACAATGCTGGTATTACAGCTCAGCCTGAAGCCAGCCTAGGGATGTGCGCGATTAGTCGGTTAAGCACTTGAATGTTATATTGAATTTAAATCCTGATTTACAAATGTGTATTTCGCAGAACAAGTCACCATGGCAATATCAGTCAGAAATATCGCAATTAGATATTTTTGGTGTGTGTGTGTCGTATTAAATGGGCAGCATACATTTTCCTTTCTGTCTAGTCGTTTTAGATCTTCCACGTTAATGTAGAAAACACTCCTTCCCTACATTTAAGATTTCTAGATCTGATCTCGCTTTAATGCATCCCCACGGCTGGTTGCCAAGGGCAACGTCTGTCCCTGGGCAAAGCTGGTTGTGAACTGCAGTAAAACTGTCTCAAATGTTCCAGTGTGTCCCCGTCCTTAGTGTGCCCGTCTGCTCCTGTGTGTTGCCTAGCAACACGCTGCCTGCCTACAGTCTCCGTGAGCCCACAGTCACTTCGGAGATGGTGCAAAGCATTGTGGGCCGTGATGTCTGTGGGGGGCGGCCCCTGTTTAGTAACGGTGGTTTATGACTCATGTGTTGTATGTATTAATTACCTGCTACATTTAGCTGTGTCTATATCAAGTGAAGCTGTTTTACTGGCAGTAGCTGAATACGTCATCTGCCTGCCTGCCTGTCTGTCTGTCTGCCCGCCTGCCTGCCTGCCTGCCTGCCTGTCTGTCTGTCTGTCTGCCTGCCTGCCTGTCTACAGGAGACATTCTGTTAGGATAATGCTGCGTTCACACGGTCAAGTGCAGGCGTCAGCCAAAGGATGCCATTAATGTTCTTCCGGGTGTCGTACAGTGATGAGAGCCCAGTAGGCAAGACAACCAGGCCAGGGGTCTCTTTTATGTCAATACTGAGCAAACCAATACGTAATCACAAGCCGGGAGCGTTTAGTTGTCTGTGTTACGCAGGGTTACGGCTGTATATCACAACATGCATTACAGGCATGCTTGGTTGTTCGTCAGAACGCCCGCTAACGTGCAGGGCCGCCTCACACATTGTGTTGTTGTGAGTTGTGTTCACCACTTGTTTAGTGTAGAAACACTGGATTATTTATTCAGCGCACACAGAACTGTAAGCTAGTGGAACGCCAGGAGATATGTGGTGGGTTTGACAGTGTATTTACAGTGTTTAGTCTGTGACCACATACTGTTTCCACCAACGCATGACCCCCCCCCCCCCCGAGCTCACAGCGTCTCTCTCTACTCCTCCCCCAGGGCTGAGCGGTGCCATGGCTAGCATCAGCGTGCGCTCCGGCCCCCCCGGCTCCCCCACCCACGTGTCGGGAGGCGTGTCTGGGGGGGCGGGGCCCGTCTGCCGTGGGGGCGTACGGCGGGGGGGCCTGCACGACGTGGACCTGAACACCTTCATCTCCGAGGAGATGGCCCTGCACCTGGGCCCGGCCGCCACCGGGGGCGCCGGCGGACGCAAGCGTGGCTCCACCCAGTGCAGCGACGTCATCACGGACTCCCCCACGCACAAGCGCAACCGGCTGATCTGATTGGCTGCCGGCCCCCCCCCCTTCCCCCCCGGTGGAGCGCTCGGGGAGGAGACGGGAGGCGTTGCCGTCTGGAGGGGAATAGGGGGTGGGGGTACGCTGAGCTACTTCAAAATAAAAGCCCCTCCCAGACCTCCTGTTACCTGTCAACGACGTGCACCAATAGGACCCCTCGCTTCCGCCGCTGCCAGGATGCACTTGATTGACAGCACACGCTGACCAATAGCAGGCTATTGACCCTCTGATGCGTGCAGCTGCAGTGAGCAGGCGGCCATCTTGGCGATGTGTTGACGTCCTGACGTTGCCGCGGCGAGCAGCAGCTCCCCTCTGCTTCTCCTCCTGGCTGCCATGCTGTCATGACAACCGTGACGTGGCCTGATGACGGGAGCTGCAGTAACACTTCTGCACTTAGCGCACACACACGCACACACACGCTGGTGAGGGGCAGTGTGTCCAGATCGCCCCCTGGCGGCCACTGGGGGCAGTGTTCCCTTATTGGAGGCGGCCAGTGCTTTGAGAGAGCATAAAGTGTAGCCATGCCCCCCCACCCCCCATCCCCCAGCCTGTGACCCCTGACCCCCTCCTCCCACCATCATGGGTCCTTCCAGACTGGCTGAGCTGTGGAGCGTCTCACCTCTCCAGCACAGGGATTGGAAGATGCCTTAACACTGTGGGGGGGGCATGTCTTATATAAGATGTGTCTAGAGCAGGGGTGCCCAACTCCGGTCCTGGAGGGCCCCTATCCTGCATGTTTTAGATGTCTCCCTGCTCCAACACA
>JAODUH010000023.1:2616533-2628231 GCA_027564835.1 Typhlichthys subterraneus | reverse complement strand
AACTAGACATATATATGAAAAAATAACCATAACTCCACAAGTTGGGGGAGTGGGGGGAAGTTACGTGCACGACCCACATAGGGATGAACAGGTTTTAATCTTAAAATAAATTGTCAAAATGTCAATACATGAAAATAGTAACCTTACTGCTGTGCAGAGAGAGGTAATGACATCAAAATGGATGGCATTAGAATTCTATACATAATTTGAAAATAACAGAAATTATGTAAATGCTATATTCAAGATTAAATGTTCATCTCGTGAACTGCTGTTTATATTTTCTGTATGAAAATTAGCATGTTGAATTAATAATTATGTAAGCAGTAACAGTCTTATATTCTAGAATAACTATTTTTGTACATGTTTTCATAAATAAAACAACATTTTATAAAAATGGGTGGCTTTTTGTGTATTTTATATATTAATTCTGCATATTATTATAGTGCAAGTATATATAGTTATTTGCCATAGACTATCCATTAATATACATTTATAGATAGCCTACAGTTTAAACACTTTATTCTGCATAGTAATTATAGCGAAGTCTGGTAAAACGTAGCCTATAGTCAACTATCAGGACCAGAGTGCACATTTTGCGAATATTAGGCTAAACAGATTCAGATTTTTCAATGAAAGTGTAAGTAAATATTTAGATAATCATATTAGATGTTTCACTCGAGGATTAAGGCAATGTTCTGCTGTGAATGTTGCTGTTGAGGCGTGTGACCGGCGTGACAGCTGAATGGTTTCACTTCCGCTTCTCTGCCCGGAAATGATCGGTTGGCATTGGCAACGTTTAGCCAGGCCTAACCACAGCTACATATTGTATGCATAAAGAAAGCGAAAGAAAAAGGAAAGAAAGGTTTGTGAAATAACCTTAAATGAAGTCCTATTGGTAATATATACGAGTTCATTCTACAAATCATGTAACTAAGGTTAGTTCTTAAGCAATCCTTAGCGAACAGCAACGCTACCAAAGGGCATACTTACCGAACTAGTTACAATAGAACCAATAGAACTAATCGTACGTAAACGGATATGTTCTATTGCAAGACATCTTGTACAACATGGACGGGAGTTTCACCCAAACATAATGCGCTATATTCGAGCTCATGTTCATGCTGTACTTATTTTAACCGATCACAAAACCATAACCGTATTGATGGCTTGATAGCTTACCGCTAACACAGCTAATGTTAGCCTAAACGTAAACAAAGGAACTTCAGGTAGATTAACGCGGACAATTGTGGTTAATATATTCTGAATTCAACACAGTACACATCTGCAATTTCATACTTTAAGAAATACCTAAATAGTTTGATAATATGAATAGTAATTTCAAGCATCTTTTGTTTCCAATCCACCTAGCATTAGTGTGATATTTACGGTCCTGTTGCCTTGGTTTAATTTTCACATTTTGTGATATGGGACAGCACAGGCACTAAACGTTTTGTTCACCCCACAGTTTAACAAACCTGCGTGTTCTGCACATCCTATCCACTCGCCATAGAGGAGAGAAGAGCAAGTGCAGCCTGCAAACAGAATGACCAGGTCTGAGGAGGGTAGAACTGATGCTACTAACACAGTCCAAACTACTTTAGCAGGACAATGTGCTATTTAAGGATGCAGAAATTACATACTCTTAATGCTTGTTGATTTTATGACCATGCCTTTTAAATGTTAAAGTCTTAACTGTTATTTCCATTGGGAATACCTCACCAAATACAGTTGTGTGCCAGAAGCTTTGCTAAATTAACTACTTAATTCATTGACCATCAACAATGTGAAAGATTATTGGTTGGCATAAAATGGTGGTAACAGATGTATTTTGTTAATATTACTGTTTTTCCCCCCCTTCTTTATTCCTCATCATGTTTGTAAAGCTCATCTGCTCCCAGAATGGTGAACAGTTACAAACGGACCTCAAGCCCCCGATCTCCCACTAATAGTGGTGAACTATTCACTCCAGCGCATGAAGAGAATGTGCGCTTTATCCATGAAAGTATGTATGTCCTACACAAACACCTTGTATAGAGACAGTTAATAAAACTGTTAAAGCTGCAGTACCTAGCTTGGAGTATTCATTGTTTGACCATTAGATGGTAGCACATGTAAATAACCCCTAACTTCCCTGAACTAAATGATTAGTCTACATGAGCCTATAAGTCACAGTGGCTCACTTTGGCCCCACTCCAGAGCAGGCCCATCTCGGGCGCTGCTCAAACTGGTAATGGAAACGCAAATCAGCGCGGCACGGCCCGACTCAGACAAAGCTGCCCGTGGAAAAGCCCCACTACTCAACCGGTGACTTCTGTGCAAGCGGAAGTATGAACTCATTCAGATTTTGTACATGTGACAATTTAGAAAAGTGTGTTTTATATCGTGAGCGATTTGTTTTGCATGAAACACACCAAGGAATAGACTCAGTCTATATTGTTTGGATTTCTTCTTCTTTTATTGCGACTTCCCGCTGGTTTAAAAAAAACACATTTGGATTTTACAAATGGAAATCGTGTATGCATAGAGAGCATGAAAGTTTGATCCAATCACAAGTGGTCACTCAAGATGCATGTGAGGTGTGAAATGACTTACAGAGGTCTAATCATATCACCAAAGACATCTTAATGCCAGGTTTGAACAGGGCCTTAAGCCTAGTTTATACTTAACGGAATCGCTACAGTGCGTGTAGCATGCGCCAAAAATGACGTCACATTTGTGGGCGCGGCCTGGCGAGTTGGCCCTGAGCGCCTATCGCCGACTGGGCGTTGGGCCTTCTACATATAATATAATGCAGATGGCCTGCGGAACGCGGAAAGAATAGATCGGGACAGAGCAGCCATTGTGAACCACAGTTTAGAATATTTTAAGAATAGACATTAACTAGTTGCCGTGCGAAACAGCTAAATACTGCTGTAAAATATCCTATTTCTGTTGCTGTGCGAAGGTTGGAAACCGCCCGTTCAAATAACATCCCTTTACGTCTGTATAAATGCGCACTTATCTTTAGAGGCTGGTCAATTTAAAATAAAATGCATTGCGTAGTTGGCATTCTTTTAGCCTGATCGATGAAGCAGAATCAAAACAAAAGTAATATAGCCTAGATAGTAAACCTCCCGTTATAAAATGTACATGTCATGTCACGTCTGTAGGCTATGTGCATTTATCTAGAGTAGGGGTTTATTAAAATAGTTTCAACATTGTCCTACTATAATATCCATTCTGATTCATCTATAAAGACCAGAGAAACTTTTTTTAATACAAACTGGTGAACAGCAACAACAATGTAGGCTACGTAGAATACACTCCTAACTACGCATGTCTTCAGCAAACCAACACAAAACATATGTATAAACTGTAGCAGCATTGTAGACTAGGCTACACATTCTCAAAACAATAAAAAAGGAGTTTGCAGAACTTCCTCAAGTCCTACAAATTTTTGTATACAGTGCCACCTTTCGTTTTGGAGAATATTGCTACAACACCAGGTCGCGTGGAGTATGTAGTGCTCGAGGCGGGCGCGTCCCGCAC
Source organism: Typhlichthys subterraneus (assembly GCA_027564835.1). Lineage (NCBI taxonomy): Eukaryota > Metazoa > Chordata > Actinopteri > Percopsiformes > Amblyopsidae > Typhlichthys > Typhlichthys subterraneus. The sequence continues at coordinate 2,624,703 of JAODUH010000023.1, read as the reverse complement.
GAGCTGTAGGCGAGGGGCCGCGTGCCACCCAACACAACAGCGTGGGCGACGAAACCTTCACGGCTTCGGAGCAGCGGTTAATATTAAATATATCAAGAAATGAAACACAGAATTACCAAGAAAGGTAATATACTATATATGCAGTAAACAAAACGAGACAAAAGACAAAAAAACTGCTGAACAATTAAATGCAAAAGCATACGTTATAAATGTAGGCCTAATAAATTACATAAAGCTTACTATAATAGACCATGTTAAATTTCAATGTTGCATCTCACTCATTTGTAGGCTATAGAGGCCTATACATAATTTCAAAAACAGTTTATAATGCAGAGGTTGGTTGATAGAAATACAGTGCAGTGACCCCGTTATACAGGTACGTGTTGCTAATTTAACAGCCTAATAGTAATTTTAATAGCCTAAAAAGTAGCCTATTTCTACTATAAGGGTGTAGGCTACTCTATAGATGCTAAGCTATTAAAATGATAATTGACATTAGTATAACCCATTATAGAAAATTAGATGAGGTGAATTGTGAGACAGAATACATATTTTTGGGATAATAAGTTGGCTGACCTGCAGTAACTCTGAGGATCCCGTAGGGGTCGCATATTCCCTGTTGAAGATCTACCATATGGCTATACAGTATAAGCACTTTATGCACTGTAAGCAGAGCATGCATTGTAAGCAGAGCATTAAGTAGAACTGTTCAAGCTCATGTTAATTACAGCTGTAAAAAATAACGGTAATGTTGCTGGCACCAGGGGAGGGTCACCACCAACACACCTAACCCTGTAGCTGGCCTTGGAACCGAAGGCCAGTCAATGAGTGAATAGAGGGGGGGCAGCATCAGAAGCCATGCCTAATACTGCTACTGTAAGGAGTACACATAAAAGGCTGACATTTCATATTCTTCAAAGTTTTTTTTTTTTGCATAGTTATGGTAAATCATGTGTACCTGGCATCATGCAGGATTCTGCTGTGAATATGAGGTAGTTTAAAGCACAGGCTTACTTCCAAATGCTAATTAGTGACACTCATTTTAAAATAAAATGTAGAGATCCAACACACAAAACAAAATGGTGAAAGTTCAATCCAACACAGAAAGATTAAACTTTTATGATAATGAAAAGTTTATTAAAATAAACTTTTATAAAATGACATTTTAAACACCATTTCATTATATGCATTCTCCTCCAACAGGCATATTTAACTTGAAATAAAATACAAACTTATTGTGACTTGTGTGTCTTCTGTTATTAAATAAAGGTTTATGAAAGTATGGAAAAAATTTACAAAATGTTAATTTTCTACAACTTTTTTACTTTCCGATCTGGTTAGTGTTACAGCGACTCTGGTTAAGCAAGTTTAGCCGGACAATTAGCCTGCCCATGACCACGTTAGTTTCCCAGCATAAATTGTCATAGTTACTGATCTTAGACTATGTTAAGTTTGCTATATGGAACCAAATCCGTGGAAAATAAGTCAGACTAACCAAAAAAAGCCTATCTTATTTGGTAAACTTGTTTTGTGGAATAGGACTTCTGGTCTACTTGGCTCCACATTATGTAGATCTGTTTGGATCTACATTAAAGTTGTTTGTGGTAAATGTTGTTTTAAATAGGTGTGGATTATTTAAACTACTCAACTGGATGTTGATTGTTCTAGTTTTGATAGGCACAGACTATCTTGAATGAGGAGGAGGGGAGCCAACTGATTTACAGCTAAGAAACAAACTCACAAGACCTGGTTTTGTTTCACGAGGCTTCACCTGTAGCAGTTCCTCAGCCCAAAGCAGTAGCTGTTTGATGTAACATAAACCAAATGTCACATTTGCTCCCTTACAGCCTGGCAGTGTGTACTCCGAGACATCAGATCACCAAACAGTGAACGTAATGACCGTGGACCACAAGAATATGTGGAAAAGAATCCTAATCCTAACCTACATGGTAAGTGATTAAAGTGGATTGCTTTTTCTTGTCATCTCCAGAATGAGATGCACATGCATTGCACCACATGGTTTGAAAGTGATTAAGTTCAAACAGGCTGAGGCAATAATATATCCTTTTACCCACGTTGTCTCCTGTTCAGCTTTCACTCCAGTGGACCTGAGTGACCTCAAGAAACGCAACACACAAGACTCCAAGAAGTCCTAGTCTTTCCTATAATGGCCTAGCATCATTTTTTTTTTCCTCCACCCATTATCCTTGGAAACTTTTTTTTCCTCAGTCAGCCCTCTAGTTAACAATGCCAACTGTTCACCAAACTCTGGACCATAACTATCCCCCACTACCAACTTTTTGGACTATTCCCAACTATCCTGTCTTTCTCTGAATAAGGAGTCAGTGTCAAAAACAGAAATTCATTATTTTATATGTAAATGGGGACTAATGCAAACTGTCAGCAAAATATAATGATGTCTGATTCAGAGGTACAAACTGATCACAAACACTCTTTACTGGACACAATTAAGATTGCAGTTACAGATACAAAACATGGGTTATATTCATATCTACAATAGGGCATAGGCAGAGAACACTGAAGGGCTGATTTACTTGAAAATAGTATAGGATTGTAGAAATATTAAAATGGTCATACTTAAATCTTTGCAAGGTTTGGAAGCCAAATGCAGTATAGGAAGCCAACATTTTTAATAGGATTCCCCCCCCTCTCTCAAATGGACTTTATGTATCTTTCCCAGTTTGCTCCCCAAATTGACTCCCTAGCCTTGAAACAAAACATTGAATAAAAGACTTTTACATAATCCTGCAAGCACTGTTTTACATAGAAGCTGACATACATTCAGGAACAATTACAGGAATAATATATAGCCTAATACTACACTTCTGAATTCTAAATAGAAGATAATCTTCTGTATTACATTATAGTTTGTCTTTAATTTCTATTTTATTCTATCGTAAAGTTTGCACCATGCATATGTTATGGGATAATGTTTTGGGGCGGAGTAACAAGTCGCTGCGCAACATCGTCATACGTCCGTACGTAAGGTACTCACGTGACGCATTCCCTATATTGAGCTGGCGCTAGTTCCCCCATCTTGTTTTCTTTTTCGCTGAGTTGAATCTCTTGTTTAGTGCAGTGAGCGTGACCGAAGTCCAGGGCTTAGTTTTCCAGGTTTTTGGTCAGAAGTTTTAGTAGTATTGGAAATAAATAATGACTGATAAAATGGATATGTCTCTAGACGACATTATCAAACAAAACAGGCAGCAGAGAGGCGGGGGCCGTGGTGGAAGAGGCCGTGGCCGGGGAGGCTCCGGCTCCATTGGCCGTGGAGGTGGTGTCGGGCGTCTCGGAGGCACTGGTGGAGGATTTGGAAGCCGAGGCGCTGGATCCGGCCCCATGAGGAGCAGACAGAACCTGAATCGCGGTAGAGGCAGACCGACGCCTTACAGCAGGGTATGAGAAAGTTAAATGGATGAGCAGAAAACAAAACCCTTTTGCAACCTGAAAATGCCTGGGTGACCTCCTTCCTTCAATAGGCTTTGCTAGCTATCAACTAGCTAGCCTGCTAGTTGCGGTGTTTAATGGCTCACGGTCTTCTCCTCAAAAACGAGGGCTCTCTAAAATTCGGTTTATCTTAAAAGGAAATTGTGTGCAGTTACATGTAATTTTCATAACGAGTATCTGTTACGCCATTTTTCTTTTTTGGAGAAGAGGCTTTTGGAGAGAGTTAGCTTGTCGGCTAGCTAGCAAAAGGTGGATCGCCTGTTATTCTGCAAGGCCTTCACAGCGCCATTTTGAGTCCAGCATCTACTAACCATAATAGTCGTCAGCCAGCAGTAGCAGTGCTTTCTACACCAGTGTGGAAACTAAAGCGAAGGGGAACCACATCACCGACAAATGCATCTGAAAACGGAAGATTTTTGAAGATGTTTTGCTGTTTCTCTTGCTCCGCTGGTTCGGTGGCCCAGCAGCTTTGTTTGGGAGTGGCTGGCGGGTTTACGCTACCACGCCATTTGGGCGGCTTTCAACCATGTGGCTATTATTTATGAACGGAGCAGTGGACTTTACCCCCCACCCATTGATAGTATTCACTTAAGGCATGCATGATCACTGGTTAAGTGTGAATGTGTAACTAGGCACCCACGCCTTAATCAAAATGGCGTGTTTCAAAATGGACGCCCAGATAACCAACATAGAGAGGATAGCTGTTTCCTCTAGATATATTTTCGCTCCATCCCTCACTCATGGACACCTAATATTCGATCCCGTTCACGACTTGATAAGAACTCTGGGCGGGCACCGGACCTCGAGCACCGCTGGAGGCATGGCTGCTTCAGAGAACGACCCCGAGGAGCATTTCCTTCGCGATATCCACCCGGAGGGCCTCTGGAGGCGCAGATGGCAAGAGTACAGTGGGCATTCTTGTAGCTAGCTTGTGTGGGAACACTTGGGCCATGGCTTAACATTGAGACAGGATTTTCTTGTATGACTAGTTGTGAGTAAGCAGCGCAGTGTTTTTTTTTTTTTTTTGGGTGGGGTCAGTGCTGTTTGTGTTTAGATCTATCAATTTTGTTGTTGTAGTGTTGCACAGTGCAGGCCACATAACTTTAGCCATTTACAGAATTTAAATTGGTTAATGTCTGAATTGGTATATTTGCCTGTAGTGATGGGGTGGGCAGGGAATTTTGGGGACCTTCATGGGGGACCAGAGCACCCTGGCCATGTTGGAAGTGGAGCCCCTGCTTGCCCCAACACCCAGCCATGTGGACTCTGATTGACAGACAGGGGATCCTGAAGTCAGCAGGTGCGTTCTCTTTCATCTGTTGCAGCCTAAGCAGCTCCCGGATAAGTGGCAGCATGACATGTTCGATACTGGCTTCAATGCCAGTGCAGGAGGAGGTGGAGCTGGCATGGAAACCGGAGGAAAACTTCTTGTCTCCAATCTTGATTTTGGAGTCTCGGATGCTGATATCCAGGTAACCTTCCGGGATGTTAAAATGTACCTGCAATTACCAGCAATAGGTGTACTTGTCCAGGCACCAACTATTCATCTGTGGGGATTAATGGTTGAATTTTTCTGCAGGAGCTTTTTGCTGAATTTGGAACGCTGAAAAAAGCTGCAGTACATTATGACCGGTCTGGAAGGAGCCTTGGCACTGCAGACGTCCACTTTGAACGGAGAGCAGATGCATTGAAAGCCATGAAACAGTACAATGGCGTGCCACTTGATGGTACGTCCAAGACCTAATCTAGCATTGTGCATTGCATTTTGCCCATTTAAACAGACAAGTGACGTAAAATTATTTGTGTAGGTCGCCCCATGAACATCCAGCTTGTCACGTCACAGATCGACACACAGAGGCGGATGCCAATGCAGGGGTGAGCGGAAGCCATTCCTGTGTCGACAGTCTAGAGCTTTGATTTGGCACGTTATGATTGCTAACATCTTCTTCTCCTCAGTGTGAACAGAGGAGGCGGCAGCTTGAACAGAAGTCGCAGCGTTGGCTTTGGAGGCATGCAGCGAGGAGGGCGGGGTGGCCGTGGTGCCGGCGGAGCCAGGGGGCGGGGGCGGGGGGGCCGCGGGGGCAGCAAACAGCAGCTGTCCGCAGAGGAACTCGACGCCCAGTTAGACGCCTACAATGCCAGGGTATGCAGTTGAGGACTGACGGTACATATTCCTGTCACTTGTGATTACTGCAAGTCTGGCAGTGCTCTTACTTTGTCCATCTTATCTCCACAGATGGACACCAGCTAGGTGCTGAAGCCATTCTCGCTGGCAGCCTTCTAACAGAAGGAGGGTTGCCGTTGTTGCAACATTGAGCATATTTTACATTGGTGTCTTCTGATGTGATAGGAATTAATGTGTCAGTCTTTTAAATTCTCTGAAGTGTTTTTTACTGTTTTGTTTAGATTTGTTTTTATTTTGAAGAAAAAATGGTTCTGACTGTAGGTTATGGCTGAGTGGGTTTTCCCTGTTGCCTATTCCTTCCCCGTAGAGCAATGTAATAAAACCCACGGTGCATATAAACCACATTTGTGTCCGTTTACATTTGAAATCATGCTTTGATGCGTTGAGAATTTTATTTAATTGAATTACTAGTGGGTATCAAATAGGATGTTGTGGAAATGTTTGCTATGCCAGATTCATCAAAGTGTACATATACCCAGGATGCATTTGCTGTCCTAATTAGATCAACATGTTAAATAGACCATAAGGCAGGGCTATTCAATTCCAGTCCTGGAGGGCTGCTGCCCTGCATGTTTTAGGTGTCTCCCTGCTCCAACACACCTGATTCTAATGAATTGGTATTTTGAAGCCTGATAACAATCCAGTCATTAGAATCAGGTGTGTTGGAGCAGGGAGACATCTAAAACATGCAGTACAGCGGCCTTCCAGGACTGGAATTGAATAGCCCTGCCATAAGGTCTACAATTACTTTAGGTATGTTAAAAATAGGCCTAGATGTAGCACCTTTATGTAACCACTAGATGTCACTCAAGTGCGTTTGTTTCATTTAATTCGAATAATTTTTGTTAACTTATGATTCTCGTTGACTTCTCCAGGTTAGGAATTCTTGAAAGACTAATATTGTGACTTAAGTGAGCCAATTTCACGATAAATTGAAACTGAAAGTGCTAAGTTTTGTGGGTGGACAATATTGTGAAATATATTAACTACATTAAATCTCATTCAGGCTAGCAACTCTGGCACATTTTTGACAGCTTGTTTTCTGTTAATCATTTCCTATCTTTGGCTGTTGATTCTTCTAGTCTAAATCTAATTTGTAGCACTCTAGCTTAAGTAGGCTACATGCAGGACTAGCATGTATAGGCCTGGTAGGCCTAGATAATAGGATATGTCTTGATACACTGAATGTTTTATATAGGCCTTATATGAACACATATGGCACTCTGAAATGAAAGCATAGAACATATAAACAATTTAAGTTAAAGAGAATCAATTTATAAATGAAAATATATTTTAAACTTTTGACTCTTCAAAGTAGCAACCTTTGGCAGATATAACCGCTAAACACACTCGTGTCATTTCTGCAATGGAAATCAAATTATCTTCAGAAGGTTATTCCCAACTCTGTTGCAGAAGTTCCCATACATGTATAGCACTTGTAGGTTGCTTTGCTTTCCCTGTTCTTCAAGCCTTCTCAAACCCTCTTCAATCCATCCCATACCAGCTCAATGGGGTTCAAGTCTGCTGACTGTGCTGGCCACTCCATGTTTTTAAGCTTACCATCTTCTTCTTTCCTAAGGTAGTTCTGGCATAGCTTGGATTTATGTTTTGGGTCATTATCTTGCTGTTGGATGAACCCCTGACCGACTAGGCGCATATAGAGTGTACTGCATGTCACCGACCCTGGATCCAGCAAAACAGCCCCAGACCATGCTTCCTTCTTCATGTTTGATAGTTGATGTCACACACCGAGGAACCATCTTTTCGTCTAATCGATGGCATACAAAAATCCTGTGCGATGAACCAAAGTTTTTACATTTTGATTCATCAGTCCATAACACCTTCTTCCAGTCTTCAGTAGTACATTGATGGTGTTTCATGTCTCAGGCAAGCCTCTTTTTATTATTCTTACATCTTAGCAATGGCTTTCTTGCTGCATCTTGACCTGTCAAACTTTTCTCTTTGCAGCTGAAACAGACTTGCTACGACCACTATTAAGCTCTGCTTGAAGCTGTTGTCCTGTGAACCGCCTATCACTCAAGCTGTTGACTCTCAGACACTTTTCTTTTGATTCTGTTGTGACTTGGAGTCCGCCAGACCACTTCCTGTCAGAGTTTCCCTCAGTTTCTGAGTGCCTTATGATGGTGAAGGTGACTGTACTCACTGACACCTTGACTTTCTTCGCCATTTCTCTGTAGGAAAGACCTACCTTTGTATGTGGTATGGTCTGTCTCTCTTCTATTGTTAATTGCCTTTTTTCTTGCCATTTTATATCAACACTATACTTCTGCAATACTGTTAAAAAAAATGCTCACGAGGGTATGGTACCACAGTGTGTTCCAAGACTACTTTTATGCAGGCGGGGGGTTAAGTAATCAAGGCAAGTTGGGAACCCTGTAGGAATTGGTAGCACCAACATTCAAAGCTTGATCAACCTCCTTTGCTGCAGAATAGCTTTACGTTTTTAATCAATTTATTGTTTGGTGAAAAGGGCATTTTGGTATCATTCTGAAATTT
>JAODUH010000023.1:2586988-2597357 GCA_027564835.1 Typhlichthys subterraneus | reverse complement strand
TGTGTGAGTTTTCATAGAAAACATGAAATTGTCTGGGTGACCCCAAACTTTTGAACGGTAGTGTATATACACACACACACCTTTTGGAGGAAAGAAAAACTTCCAGAGTAGGGCAAGGAACCGAATATGGTCGCTTCATTGACCTTGATTTGCAGCATAACAATGTGACCACAGTAATAATGTATTGCAATATCCTCCAACAACACTCTAGTGTAGAAATTTAGAATTCTTAAGGATTTTAATGAGTGCCCTATAAAGGGTTATGCATTCATAAGAATAAACACCTATTAAAACACCTTGAACACTTTTTTTTTACCAGTTGCTGTCCGCTCGCCGTGTTTGCACGTGCAACACAAAGGGCAATAATAAAGTCAGCAAAAATAATACAAGTCATCTTAATATATTATACATTAAGTGGATACAGTAATTATCATAACAGGCCTATGCATGCAAATAAAATAAAAAAGATTCCAGAGCCTTAACATGTAACGCAAAGATCTTATAGGCTTTTCAACACCAAAGTTATGAATGATGTTATGACAATGTCTGGGTCGAGAGTGAGCCTATTCTTTAACGCATGGTTAATGCAAACAGTACCTGGTTGAAGGTGTACTTGAATAGCAGGGAGAGAAACTCTACAACTGGGACCTGAGGACTTGACTCAATCCGTCTCAGGTGAACACTGACAAACAGGCGTAGGAAATCAGTAAACTTCTCCAGGTAGCTACATGAAAGAGAATTTGTCAAAAATCCCAGTAAATAAATTTTTTTCCATCAGATATTTGTAGGGACAGTCGTCTGACTACTAATAATAGGGCTGTACAATATGATTAAAATATCATCTGGATAATGTTCCAATATTAATCTGTATTAATATTAAAAAGTTGTCAGGTCGTGGTATGACCTTGGCTCTGTGGCAATATCTCAAACGTAATGGCCTATAATGTCCATATATTATGTCAGGTAGCCAGTGTGTTTGTGTGCAGCAGCATTGTGCAACAGCTAAAATTTGTTAGACATAATACATCAAACTATTAATCTGCATCACCCATTTTTCTCTAATCACAAACCACTAGTTAGTTTTGTTTCCCCTTGAGCAAAGCTCAGCACACATGCACCCACCAGTAGAGTTGACAACAACTACACCAGTTTGCAAGAGTAATTTAAAGATTGTGTAAAGCAGACATACATTTGTGTTTTGAGTTTGTCACACCACAGAAAAAGGTAACATTAACCACCCACCCAAATTTGAATTAATAAAGTCGGCAAGTATATAAAATCAAGTTTCACAAGTGTGAAAATATAACCAGCATTATCTGTTCTCAAGCACTGGGGGTGTGTCAGCAGAAGGCACGGTGACCACACCCATCACGTGTTCAACAGTCGAACATTGATTGGAAACATGCAATTTATGAATTGTGTTTTCACTTTAAATAGATGTATACTGGTAAAACAGATTATATTGGTTATAATATAGGGTTATGTGTGCTCTAATCTGCAGAAATATGTTTTTAACAGACCAGATTTTTTTATTTGGATATGTGGTATATTAGTTTATATAGAGGATGGGACAACATAGAGAGTTGGATTATTTGGATGCTGATTTGAACACAAGAATGCTGACTGGATTTGGCAGCCGGGTTTTAGCAGGTAGGCTAGGCTACTAAACCAGTAGCTTTCAAATAATAATAATAATAATAATACTCAACCACATTGTGCCCTTATTTCTGCAATGAAGGCATAGCTAACAGACTGTAGGCTGTTAAAGGACAGCAAGTGATTTAGCTATGGAATTGTAGGCTGTTGAAGGACAGTAAATTTAGTAGGCTAATAACTTGCATTTGGAGCAGGATAGATACAGAGCTGATTCGAACGCTCTATGCTTTATATCTTCAAGGTGTTACGGGGAGTGGTATGCAAATTGGGGGTCCATCTACGTACTACAGTCCCCCATTTCTTGCCCTCCCAAAAAACTAAAAATCCTGAACAGAGAAATTATCAAATGCAGTTTGACGGTCTAACTCTACAATACTACTTAGTTAAAAATGTTTAAAAGGAATTGATTTCTAACGCGTATAAAGTTAGGGTTAGAGTTAATAAATCTCTGCATTTGCTTTACACAGTCTTTAATGTAATCCGCGCAAAAGATGGACGGATTCCAAATTCTGAAAAACATTGCCATAAAGAATGTGCTTTGCATCACAATGACATACTGTAAATGGAGCATAATATGAAAAAATGTTTTTTTTTCCTACTGTCACATGATATACACATATCACATAGCCATAACTATTAACAGATAAAAGTGAAGAGCTACTGAGATCGTTATACCTTTCATCTAGTTCCTGCATTCGACTCTTGACAGTGTGAGCATTTTTCTCCCGTGTCATCTTCTGTAGGAGAAAGAAGGTTTGCTGGAACATGCGGAGAAGGTACTCCTCAAAGTCCAAGGGCACACAGTTTTTTGACACCAATTCATTGATGCAGGTCATGGCTAACACGCCAAGGCGGGCTCGGTCCACCTTATCACCATCTCCACTCTGCTGCAAGGTTCTCCCTTCTCCATTGGATGTGCGTGCCAATATCCCAGTGCCCAGCTGACCATTAGAGGACGATGTAGAGGAGGAAGTGAGGGGGCCGTCCTTAGCCTTTGTTCGAATGTCACAACCAAAACGAGCAAAATGGAAGATAGAAGCCAGCAGTGTGGGGGTAATGCTGGTTGAAAGAGGGATCCAGCTGAATAGGTGGCCCAGACACTCCAAGACCAGACAACACAGCTGTTGACACTCATTGTCCAGCGCCGCCATGGGCTGACAGAGCAACTTTGAGTACTGGCTGCCCTCAAATAAATTGCCAAGCAATTCCACTGATAAAATACAAAATAAGAACAGCTTGGTCACTGCAGAGACGCTAACAAACCACAACAGAATTAGAATAACTTTGTCAGTGTAAAAGTGCAACTTGCAGGACATTTTTCAATAAATTTAAATATATTATTACTCATAAATTCAAGTTTGAAAAGTCAATTCACCATTTTAGATGTTTTACAAAAGATAAAGACAAAACTATACAAAAAGTCAGCATTTTAAGCAGTGCTCTTAATAGGACACATTCCATTATACATATTCCAAGTATTTCTAGTTGTTTTTGGAATTAGCAATGTCGATGTGACACGGATAAGTAGTAAGCCTTTCAAAGTGGACTGTTAGCTTCCAGGCCTATATTGGCTAAAAAAGGAAGAGGGTCGGGGAAACAAGCGAACGAGAGAAACGTGCAAATGTTGCAGTTTGTTTGGTAATGCCCCATGAGGATATGGCCAGCTATGTAGTGATCAGCTAAATATGCAAGGCAAGGAACTGATGTTGATCACCAGTACTGTACACAAACCGTTTGCAGATGACCAAATCTGTAAATATACTTTTTGATACAGTAACTGCAGGCTACCATGCAGATGGCTGACCTTTAATGTGACACTCCTGTCGCACGGCGTTACGATGGGAGATGACGGTGGTGTGCGATGTAGGTGTAATTTCGTCAAATATCCGCCAGGTATCCGATTAGGCTGTAGGCTCCATCATATCCATAAGAATGAACATTACCAATCTCTTAATTTAAAGACATAATTTTTGGAAAAAATTTTCTGTCATTTTCCAACACATTAATCAACAGTGGTTGTTAACCTGCAAGTTGCACTTTGAGGGTCTCAATCGCTATGCTAAATTCTCCCTACCCTTAGCAAATAAATATAGTCACCATTTTCTCCTGTGGGTGAAGGTGGGGGAGTGGACACGATCACGTTTTGCTTGTCCCAGTACATCACCAGGATGCCTGTGTTGCAAGGAGTGTTAGGAGATTCTCCAGTCTTAAGATATTCTACAGCCTGCATTCAATAGACCAATGTACTCACCTGTCAGCAAATCAAGCACTGTGGGCACTTGCTCCAGCAGAAGTTTACGTAGCTCGTCTTTCCTCGTCACACTCAGGTCTTCCCGAGGGCATGCCAGTTCTTCTGATGTGGTTTTTAACAGTACCAGCCCCAAGGATGCATGGGCTGGAGACTGGATCAACTGAAGTACAACACATACTCCGCAATCAGACTTTTTAAATTCTGAAAGAAACCATTGTGCTGATAATGTATGAAAAAGTTTTTATAACCACAACGGCACTAATGTCTTGTTTGCCGATCTTCAGCATTGGGTATTTCGCTGTTTGCAACATTTGCTTGCTTGCTTGATAGAGAGATTGATATATATATATATATATCCACTGACATTTATAGTGTCTAGTTAATTATTGTATTTACCTTACACAATGCCATTGTCCGTCGCCGATGGACAACAGACATGATGTTGAGCAGGCATTGTGATTTAAAAAGTGGTCTCTCTCTCTCTCTTTAATAGTCAAAACCATTATGCAAACGGTCCCTTAAAACTTCCCAGCAAAGCTTTACCGACAGTAGAAAGTAAACAGTTCCGCTATGGTCATGTGACATATGTTTCATTGTGATTGGTTTTAACCTATTTAATGGCCTGGCGATCAGGTGTGTTGGAGCAGGGAGAGATCTAAAACATGCAGGCAAGCGGCCCTCAGGACCAGGGTTGAATAGCCCTGTATTATGCTAACGTAATGCTATCAGCAAAGATTAAACTAAATCATTTTCACTCACTTTGCTGTAGCCTACAATGACTGTTGTTCGCAAGCTGTTTTGCTAGGTGGCAAATTATGACAATTCCGTGGATGCACCCGCACCATCGTCATCTGACCATCTTTGTGAGAATTATATTAACACATATTCTGCACACCACTTCAGAAGTGACTATCCACTTTCATTAGGTAGGCTTTAAACTCAAAGTTTGCTACTGACAGATAGGCAAAGTGCTACCTTTTACCGACAACGGTTTGCCAACTCGGGTGAGTAGGGAACGGAGAGCATACCAATATATTTACTGTAAATTATTACAAACCTACATTAAGTCTGTCACAATTTATTACTATTTCAGTTGTATAGATTGTCATTCAAGTAGTCCTACATTTTTTTATTTAGGCCAAGGAAATGTTTATAAAAAAATGTATGTTGTATACATACATTACCCCACACATCTGTGAGCCCCCACCCCGACGATGCCAAACCTTGCCCAACCCTACATATTAAAGTAACTCACTCACTCACTGCTTAACATGTTAAGCACTGCTTAACATGTAATAGTATAAACATTTAAAACATAAATAAAAAATATATATCTAAAAATACATATTACATGCAAGTAAAAAATAAAAATGTATTAATAGTACAAATCTGAAAAAATGCTGAGGTGGTCTCAATTTTTTCCACAGCTATAAATTGCTTAGATAATAGTTGGGCTCACCTGGAGAGTGTTTGTGAAGAAATCATGGTAGAACATTGGCCAGTCCTGGCGACCAATGTCCACAATGACCTTTGAGAGTTTATTGCGAATAAAGTAGGGCATGACTTTATGTTGGGCCAACAGAAGCTTGGGCAGACAGCTGCGGATCTCCATTTTGTCTTGTGAGGCCACTCCCAGCCACATTTTATTCACTAGGTTCTGTATGCAGGAAACAGACTGTTTTAGAGTGGCTGCGTGACAATATGGTACCATATTAAGCAATGACAAAGCACAATATAATTTGTTTGCATATTTTTATACCTCGAGTGTATTTTTTGTGCTCCATGCTTTTTACAGAATGTTACAACTTTAAGATGTTTTTTTTGTGTCATGCTCTGTGTATTGTAAATGGGATTTGAAAACCCCAAGTTAAGTAGCTATCACTTATGTTAAAGTTTTCCTGCCATCAAAAGAAGTAGAGATGAGAGACTGTGTGTACAGTACACAGAGTTTCAGTGTGTACAGCGAGTTTCTTCAATATTAAGAATGAGCAAATTACAATGCATTTCTGTACAACAGAAATGAGCACCAAGCTGGTAGTGCAGAGGAAAGAATACCATGATCAGCCATAACATTATGACCACTGACAGGTCAAGTGAATAACACTGATAATCTAGTTATTATGGCACCTGTCAGTGGGTGGGATATATTAGGCAACAAGTGAACCTTTTTGTCTTCAAAGGCGTTGTGTTAGAAGCAGGAAAAAATTGGAAATAGTAAGGATCTGAGCGACTACGTGCCAAATTGTGATAGCTAGACAACTGGGACAGAGCATCTCCAAAACTGCAGCTCTTTTGGAGTATTCCTGGTCTGCAGTGGTCAGTACCTATTAAATGTGATCCAAGGCAGGAAAAGCAGTGAACCGGCAACAAGGCTTATTGATTAACGTGGGGACCGTGGGGTCCAATATAACAGACGAGCTACTTTAGGTCAAATTGCTGAAAAAGTTCATGCTTGTTCTGATAGAAAGGTGTCAGAACACAAAGTGCATCGCAGTTTGTCATTTGTCAGTCAGGTTGCCCACGCTGACCCCTGTCCACTGCCGAAAGCACCTACAATTGGGACATAAGCAGAACTGGACCACGGAGCAATGGAAGTAGGTGGCTTGGTCTGAATCACGTTTTCTTTTACATCACGTGGATGGCCGAGTGCATTGCTTACCTGGAGAACACATGGCCCCCGGATTCACTATGGGAAGAAAGCATTGTTGCAGACCATAGACACGGTATTCCCTGATGGCATTTGCCTCTTTCAGCAGGATAACGCACATTGTCATAAAGCAAAAATTGTTCAGGAATGGTTTGAGGAACACAACGAGTTCAAGGTGTTGACTTGGCCTCCAAATTCCCCAGATCTCAATCCAATAGAGCATCTGTGGTATGTGCTGAACAAGCACGTCTGATCCACGGAGGCCCCACCTCGCAATTTACAGGACTTACAGGATCTGCTGCTAAAGTCTTGGTGCCAGATACCACAGCACACCTTCAGGGGTCTAGTGAAGTCAATGCCTTGACGGGTCAGGGCTGTTTTGCAGCTAAAACTAAACCTAGACAATATTAGGCAGGTGGTCATAATGTTATGGCTGATCGGTGTATACCTCTGGTTCAACAAGGGTGAATAAAACAATGTATACAGGCACCTATGTATGCATCCACTGACAAAAAATATTCTACAAAAAATATTCTACAAGAATATGAGCTTGATGCAATTGTGCCTCACTATTCAGTATCTGTGTGTTTTATTCACATCTAAAAATATTTAGCATTTGCTTTCCAATCTTTAACACATTTAAAACCATATCATACAAACAAAAGCACTGTATAAATATACAATTAAATGGAACTTTGCACACAAGATATGAAAAAGCATAAATTGCCACCTAACAAAATAGGGTTTACCTCAAACACTGTAAGACTGTACATCATTACATACTCATTACAAGTATTGGAGAGAAAGAACAAGCAGTGACGCCAGGCTCCGGTCTGCTGAGCAAAGTTGTTCAGCAGCTCTTCTGTAGAAAAAGGAAGTAGACAAGAATCAATGGTACGCTATGTTTTTCACTGTGGAAAAAGATTGTTAGACTGTTAGAACCCAACCAATTTAACTAAAAGAAAAAAGGAAAACGTAAATTGATCATAAGGCAACAATATGCTACATAACCCTGTTAAATATGTATTTTACACTTAAAAATGTTTTACACTGAGAAACTACATGGAAACGGCAGTCGCACCCACACACATTCTGACAAAAGAAAATAATGTTAGAATGAAAATACTGTGTCATTTATTTATTTATATTTTATCAGTATTATGCGACAGGCTTGAAGACTACATCAACTGAAGTGTTAACTAGTTAGTAACTTAACATTTTAATGATTTCTGTAATACACAAAAAGTTTGTTGCCTTCGTCTGATGAAGAATATTGTGTGCAGAAACATTGGCTGATGATCTTAACACTAGGAACCACTAACCACATCCTTGCAACTTGAGTATGTGATTGTGATGGCCAAACATACCTATCTCACGCTTTCGCTCATTAGTTGTACAACTGTGGAAGAACTCTGTCATAAGGTTCTCCAATGCACACAGTGAGGCCTCCTCTGATGCCTGGGAAGAGAGATTTTTTTACACAGTTCACACACATCGCACAAGTGATAATATCAATAAGACAGCAGCCTTTACAACTAAAGTGATTTTGCATTATATTGGACAAATATGCTTTTGAGTTCAGATGTCTTTGGAAATACTTCAATACAGATGCATTCACTGGTACCTACAGTATATTAAACAAACGTTTTCATACGTTCGTACATTTCTGTTCTGTTTGCTTGTATGACTCTTGTCGAAATCTAATTACTCAGAACAGGGGCGTTTCTAGGCATAGGAAACCTAGGCGGTCACCTAGGGCATCATCTGCTGGGGGGCGCCAAAAGGGCACCCCCTCTCCACCTCCACAACGTTAAAAATATGCAACAGTATTGGTCCGAAAATAAGACGACCCTGATTATACGACGACCCCCCTTTTTCATCACTCATTTAGGAAAAATACTTTTTAAAAAACCAACTCTTGTTTTTATAAATAAAGTCATTTTATTTGAAAATAAGGATAATGTTTTTAACTGAATGTTTTAAATACAATTATTCCAAATATATTTTAAAGAAAATTGTCACATTTACCAATAAATAACAATGAAATTAAACTGCAGTCATTTGATATTTACCGGCATTGTACAAATATGGATGTATTTCATAGTGAAAAAAACTGTCATGTCAAAATTTAATTGTATTTAACATCAAGAACGTCTAACTGTAGAACAGTCTTGAAACAATCAGGCAAAAACTATGGAGGACAGGACTGCCATAATAAAAAT
Source organism: Typhlichthys subterraneus (assembly GCA_027564835.1). Classification (NCBI taxonomy): domain Eukaryota; kingdom Metazoa; phylum Chordata; class Actinopteri; order Percopsiformes; family Amblyopsidae; genus Typhlichthys; species Typhlichthys subterraneus. The sequence goes on along the minus strand of JAODUH010000023.1, from coordinate 2,588,581 downwards.
AAAAAAATATATAAAAGTATAAATAAATAAAAGTATAAATAATTTAATAAATATAAAAATAATTGAAAAAATAATTAAATTTTTGCATTAAAAAATGCCATTTCTGTATTTTACATGCATTTATTTATTTATTTATTTGTGCATTTCTATATTTATTTAATTATTTATACTTTTATTTATACTTTTATATGTTGATTTATTTTTTATTATGGCAGTCCTGGTCCTCCATAAAAAAAAAAAAAATCAGGCTACATTGCAATAAAACATTTGAACAAAAATCCACTTTGTGTCTCTCCATCTTTCTGTCGGGTGCATAGCTAGCTAGTTGTGATAGACAGCTCGCTTCATTCAGGAAGGACTCGATCTTAGCGCCATCTTGTGGATAAAAGTTTAGACCCCGATTATTAGACGACCCGACTTTTCAGACATATTTCCAGGAAAAAAAAATGTTTTATATTCGGACCAATACGATATACATTTTATATGGGGGAAATCAATCTTTATGTATTTAATTTTAATTATTATAAAAATAAAACTCCAGAGTAAAGAAACATGATATTGACTCAAGAGACTGTGTTGGCACAGGACAGGTGTAGTGACGTCAGTTTCAAACGTCTGTTGACAGACTGTTCATTGTTGAAACTTCTGGCTGCCTGTGGCTACGATGAAGCGGTCAAAGCCATCGGGGGCACAGTTTAGGAAGAAGAGGAAAGATTAGGAAGAAAACAGACAGAAGTATAGTAGTATGTTTTTATGGACATTTTGAAAAGCATCTGTCTGTGTTTTGTTTAACTACATGTATATAAATGTAGCGTGCCAAGATAGCTAGCTAAAAAAATATATACTGCAATTTTTGCAGTGCAATATATTGCAATACGTTCTATATTTTTTCCCAAATTAAAATCCCTTCTTAAACCCAAAAATCGATTTGATCTAAACAGGCCTTAGATGTATATTTGTTGTTTTAAATATTTGAACTTTATAATATATTATTTTGTAATAAAATATGACAGATGCTCTTAAGAAGTTTTTGAGGAGAGGCAAAGAAGACGCTTCTGCCCCTGAAGTGGAATCATTATCAACAAAATCAATCCCCTCTGAGAGTGAGTAGCCTATTTACATTTTGATTAAGATTGTTGTTTAATTATTCTGAACTATATTGTAAGATATTATTAGGATTAAATTATGTTAAAACTGTTTTCAGTAAGCGACTAAAAGGGCAAAACATTTTTTTCTGTGAAAATAATAAGTTATTCTTGACATTTCTCCAGGTAAAGCATCAAGTGCATCCCATTCTACTGCTGCTTCCTGTCTGCCATCTGGTCAAGATCCAACAACCCATTCTGTACAGGCATTGCCTGTAGATCCTGCACATTGGCCAGAAATTTCCAACAGAACAAGGACTGAGTTGGATAGTAGGGGACCATTTCAGATCACACCAGACTTTGTTTTTCCAAGAAGGGAGGATGGGCATAGTTGCCACCATCACCACTTTCAACGACAATTACAGAATGGTGAGAAATTGAAGAGAAGCTGGTTGGTTTATTCAATTCAAAATGATAGTTTATACTGTTTTTGCTGTAAACTGATCTC
>JAODUH010000023.1:2538580-2553108 GCA_027564835.1 Typhlichthys subterraneus | reverse complement strand
CCCTCTACTGGCAAAAAAAAAAAAAAAAAAGTGCTATGTTGACCCATAGGCCTGCGGGAGGGATATATAAAATTACCATTGCACCAAAATTGCGCCCCACCCCCCCCATGTTTTTCACCAGCCGCCACTGACATACTGTATGTGTATGTTAAATGTTTGTTTTTTAAATGTGGACAGCAATGTTTAGGTCAAGCCTGATGTTTCCTTACACATAAAATAATGATTTCCAGGCATCCTCTCAGTGAGGAATAAAACATTAATTTAACACTGGTAGTTCAGTACACTGCTCGGGGTAAACTCTCACTCTGTATTGAGTCTGCTGTCCAACCCAGTGTTTTCCCCTGTGTCACAGTTCCTGCCACGTTGATAGTTTATTAGTTTCACCTGCCCCTCATTATTTTTCTCCATTGGTCTGTCTTGTCTTCATGTACTTAAGCCCTAGTGTTGTCTTTGTCTGGTTGTTGTTTTTGGCAGCCCTTGATTGTATGTTTGTCACCTGGAATAAACCCCATGAAACATACCTTTGTGTCATGCATTTGGGTTCTCACTGCCTGCCACGGCGTGACATTGAGAGACCAATACCTAACATACTTAATAATAGGGATTATAGGTAAATCTATACATTCTTAAAGGGTATTGTCACAATGGAAAATGTGACAATTGCTTAATTTCAGAGAGGTGGTAGGCAAGTAAGGGCAACTATTTTTGCCATAAGCATTAGTGACGGTTCAAAAAACAGACATGTCTGCATTCATCAAATGTCAATGTATTGTATTGTTCTTGACACACCTGATAGGTCCTAATAAAGTTTCAAGGGTCTCCTTGAGTTGGTAAGGCTTCAAGAATCTGCAAAACAATAAATAAACCTTTTGACAGTGTGACAGCTCTAGTCTCTATATATTTTAAAGGTGGCATTGTATGTCTTCAGGGAAAACAATAATTTCCTCTAAGGGTATCTGTCGGGTCAATGGACAGCAGAAGCACTGACAGGATGATGTTTTACGTTAAGGCGAGTATCACTACATTCCAGCAAAAGGTCCTATTTCACAGTGCTGCTGTGGTTCTTATCATACTGCAATAAAATATATTAATGATGAAAGTTCTTTTGCATTGCAAATGCTGAGCTTCTGTGTGCAAAACCCAATGCACTCAAGGGTATGAGGAATACATGTTACAGTATTAACTAGCAAGATAGACTCAAACGAGAACGGGAGAACAGGCCTGATTGGTCAGAATATTTTGGGTGACTGCCAATCTCTAAATCAACGTATACACTGTAGAGGCAGAGGCTATCAACCAGATCAGATATTCTCATTTGACTCACTGATAGCTGATGGATGTGTATGGCATTTACAGCTCTAGAATCCTATACACCTTTAACTACATTTTCAATTCAGGCTTCATTAACAAAGATATTCTGATATTCTGTTAGTTTGTTATAAAAACAAAGATTGCCTTTATGGTATGTTACACTTTGCTCTGTAAGCAATGACCTGCAATAAAAACATTCTTAAAAAAAACAAATCATAATAAACAGGTATAATTACTATCATACCATATGGCCTGCTGTGCAGCCTCTGTCTTATAATCAACCAGCAAACACATTTAGACAAACACATGTGGGCGTAGCCACAGTAAGCACTTGAGACCATGACATCCAGAGGAGAATGTACTGCTTCTCATTTGCTTTGCGTATTAGTATTTTTGACAGTAATGAGTAAAAAATGGACCAGATTCTCGGCTGCCCCCTCCTGGGATTGTAGACCAGAATAGAGCGAATGAGTTTTATGCTGCAGTCGAAATATGAAAGGAGTTGGAATGTGGAGCACATGGAAGAAACTGGGCCTCCATACACACTGAGCCATAAAAATAAAATCAACTATTTTAATATATGAGGGTGTGATTAAATGTCAAAAGGCTGGAGAAAGAAATGAGAATGTACAGAGAACAATTTATGTTGTATACATTTTATGTGTATAGGCAGGTATTATAGGCTATGTTATACTTAAGCTGTTATGTAATATGTTATGTTTTCCATGCATGTCATATTAATGGTATAAAATCAACAGCATACAATATGGGATATAAACATCCATGATTTCTATGCATCTCTTACTTACCTATAGAAATATTTTTGCAAAGGTGTATTTATGTGTGAAATTCTTTCATTCATTTTAATTTTAGTTTTTTTGCTAACAGAATTTATCAATGCAAAAGACAACTAATCCCCTTCTTATGTAAACGCTTCACTGCTATTCAAATGACATGCAGTTGGAATAGTAAGCTCAGGCATCGGCAGGGTGGTGTCATAACCAGGGATGTCCACGGAGACAACATGCTGTCACTGTCTGGGTGATTAATGCCTCACTTTGCATCTGCCCTCTTATGAAGGGCGATTGACAGGGTCAGATAGGCGTCAGGTGAAGAGAGATGACCTCATCAAGTGGAGCCATGGAAATGAGAAAGGGCAGAAGCATCCAGATAAATTGAGGGACATTCTAGTGTGACAGCCTGCATATGTGGTTTTATTAAACAGATCAAATGTGTTCATATGTATGCCTACAACTGTCAGTCACTGAAGAATACTTATGTTGTGTCTGAATTCTACATTTTCCATTGTTTTAAAAGTCATAGTAGTATTGAAACTCATATCACACAAATTCTTTTTTTGTTGTTAATAATATGTATAATTTTTGTCTTCTTTGCAAGATAGGAAACTCTTCCTCTAAGGTTATACTGTAGCAGTCTTCCAAATAAGACTTTGGTTTCTATGTTCTACACACTATTAATACAGACATATGGTACCTGATGTGGACATTTAAGTACATACTGTAGGGCTTGCCAGAAATTAGGACACAGCATATTTTTTGTAAATCTGGACTACTGCAAAACTAGTGCTAACATTAGTAAGATAAGAGGCCTCCTCTTGCCATATGTTGAACAAAATTATATCTGTGGCAAACTGAATGCTTGTAGAGGCTGGGGACATAATACATGCCTTCACATCTATAGTGGCAGTGATTGAAACAATTGCATACATGGACTGGATACATCATTACATGACTTACGTGTGTGGGCATGACTTGATAAAAGGGAGATTCATTAGTGTTACTGAATTTAGAAACTTTGAAGAATGTGATCTTGTGGAATGATAATCCTGATTTAAAAATTTAGATTATACAGTTTTTGTAAGGATTAGTTAAAGGTGTAATCAGCGATAGTAAGATAATGCAATTTCTGTCAAATTCAGTGAATACTGTATCATATCATATACTCATGGTCTATTAGCTGCCACTGTCTAGTCTGACATGGTCTACACAGCACACTGAAAACATAATGCATACACATGGCAACACATACAAACACTATCCTATCCTTGTCCAATGTAGGGGGTGGGGCTTCTTATGACATTGAAGGAAGATGTGCTTTTTTTCAGAATCACAATTGCAATTAATATATGGTTGAGTGTTTAGAATACCTTATGTAACATTAAGACTTATGACTATGAATTGCACTCAATATTCCTAATGCTAAATAGTATGTTGGATTCTTAATGTGAGAATGGGGGCACACTACTGTATCCAAACCATATTTTCTCTTTTCAAAGCTGGCAAATAGAAAAGCTGAATTGATATGCCATCAGGAATATGGCATTTTGTGTGAATGTATATATGTGGGAGTAACTCATGGCCCTTTAAACATTGTTTTCATGGTTTTTGTATGGCTTTATGGCATAATTTAATGTGTTTGTTATTGTTTATATATACAAATCATTTCAAGGTGACGCTCTTGATTTTTAGATGTCTTCATCCTAATCTAATCACATTGAAAACAGGTTATCAGAGACCTAAATCTGCATTTGTTACATACAGCTGTCTGCATGGCTCTGGAATTGATTCCTCACATAATGCTGATGCATGGGTTGTTATGCGATGTGCAATGTAATATGTTCATTTGTATCTGCTTTACATCATGACTCCCCCCCCCCCCCTTATCCTGTACAGATTTTCCATTTCTCCAATCAATCTCTTGACTGAAGTCAGGCAGAACTGAGGACTGAAGAGAGAGCATGCGGCAAAGTGTGTCGCTCGGCAGAGCGGGACGGCAAGATATGACATAACGTGGGACCCCTGCTATTCACCATGACGACCACACCATTGTGATCTGCTGTCTGAAAGCCCACGCCCCTTTTCTACACCCAAACTAGACCCTTCACCCCTTTCCTCAGCAACTCAGCTGATACCCGCTCTTCACCTTACGAACGCAACATCCTCCTCCACCCGTCTTAGCTGCCAGCTCTGTGAGCCCATTCTCTCTCTCTCTCTCTCTCTCTCTCTCTCTCTCTCTCTCTCTCTCTCTCTCTCCTTCATCGCCATGCCCAGCAGACTCCTCTCCACCCTCCTCATCCTCCCCTCCCTGCTCTTCCTCCTACGCCTCCCGTCTGTGGTCAAGGGGGACTGCTGGCTCATCGAGGGGGACAAAGGCTACGTCTGGCTGGCGATCTGCAGTCAGAACCAGCCTCCGTACGAAACCATTCCGCAGCACATCAACAACACTGTTCATGACCTGAGGCTGAATGAGAACAAACTGAAGGCAGTTCTCTTCACGTCCATGTACCGCTTCACCAACCTGACTGACCTCAACCTCACCAAGAACGAGATCAGCTACGTCGAGGACGGCGCCTTCGCAGGACAAGCCAATCTACAGGTGAACAGGGACTGCTAAAAAATACTGCTAAAATTATAACAAAGTGTGATAAGGTTAACTCATTCTCATACTCGAATTGAATAGTGATTTACACATGTACTTTCACAATTGTACACAAATGCCCGTTTGTGTGGGGACTGCAGATTGGAAAAGACAGATGTAACTGAATGATATGGGATTGAACTGTATTTATACATACAAATGCTGGTGTGGTGATATACTGATAATATTGACAAAATGCCCATTTTTATAAAAGTATAAATGTTATGGGTTGAATTTATAATGCCACTGTTTAAGCTTTAAAGTGAATATTTTATCTTAACTGTAGATACAAACGAAGATTCCTTGTAGCAACATGTATTGGAGTTGTTACACAAGTACTGTGTAAAGTACTTACTGTAGTAAACCCTTTTCATTGAGAAACCAGAGGAAATGTGACCAATCATATACTGTGTCTATCATATTTTCTTCTAAGGTTCTCCAGCTGGGCTACAACAAGCTGATTAATCTGACCGAAGGCATGATGAGAGGGCTGGGTCGAATGCAGTGCCTATTCCTGCAGCACAACCTCATTGAGGTGATTGCAAGCAATGCATTCTGGGAGTGCCCCAGCCTAAGCAGCATTGACCTGTCCTCCAACAAGCTAGCCCGTGTTGACCCGTCAACCTTCACTGTTCTAAGTCGGCTGATGGTGTGCGAGCTAGCAGCAAATCCTTTCCACTGCGGGTGTGATCTTTACAGCTTTCTAAGCTGGTTGGAATCCTTCAACAATGTTACACACACCTATGACCGGCTCCAGTGTGAAACCCCAAGGGAAATGTTTGGGTACCCATTGTTGAGTCCCATTTCAGCCGGGAATATTCGCAACGCCAAGAACTTTCTGTCCGCTGCCTGCCGTAATGGAGTGTTAATTCCAGGAATGACATCTCTCCCACCTGATCTGGATGGGTCTTCTGGGTACGGGCCAGATATGTTTGGTGGCGTGGGACCGTACTATCAGCCCACCACTTCATCTTCCTCTACCGAACACAGTTTTATTCCAACAATAAAACTTCATGACGTCTCTCTTTCCTCTGCCTCTCTACTGGTGAAGATCCCAAAGCCCTTCAGCAAAATGTACATTCTGACTCAGTACAACCACACCTTTGTGTCTGATGTCATGAACTTGAAGAATAAGAAGGAGATTATCACCCTCAGCAAGCTTAAACCTCACACAAACTACACCTTCTGCGTGGCATCCATCCGTAACTATCTTCGTTATAACCACACATGCCTCCAGTTTGCCACCCGGGCTCAAAACCCAGACGATATGCTTCCCACACCTTCTACAACTACCCACTATATTATGACAATCATTGGCTGCTTGTTCAGCATGCTGATTGTCCTGGGTCTGGTCTATTACTGTCTCCGCAAGAAGAGGATGCATGAAGAGAAGCAGAAGTCCATCTGTGTCAAGAAAACCATCTTGGAGATGCGCTACGGGCCGGAGGTGGCCGCAGCAGTGGCAAATGATCCATCCGCAGTTCACAAGCTGCAGGAGCAGTCTAGAGAGCATCACCAGTACCAGCACCACCACGGTGGCAAGCTTCCCCTGTCCACATCCTCCAGCTCAGGCATGCTCCACTCGGCCAACACTAGCTCCTCCAGACTCTCCTCCATCCCACAGGTGGAGAAAATGGCCACTGCCTTTTCAGAGGCCATGGTTACAAGTAAAGGTAACTACATGGACGTCCGGACTGGAGGTGTGGGGATGGGGGATGTAGGGCATGGGCGAATGAGGGAGGAGGACCTGAGGGAGGACGATGGGTCTGACATTGGGGAGGACTCTGATGACGACGGCCGAGGCTCTGCGTCGGAGATCTCCACTATCGCCATGGAGGTCGACAAGGTCAACCAGATAATCAACAACTGCATTGATGCGCTGAAACTGGATGCGGCAGCTGTTGCTTCCTCAGGAGCCTCCACGAACCCTACTGGCTCGTCCAACCCCACCTCCCCTCCGCCCACCAGCTCGTCCTCCCTTACCCGTGGCTTGATCCCGTTGTCCCAAGGGTCCACGGAGACCTGCCAGGGCATTCCTTCCAACAAGGTCCCCCCTCCGCCGCCACTCCCTGCCTTCAGTGCCCCCCTCTCCGAACGCCCAGGCATCAGCGGCGGCGGCTTTGTGGTCTCCCCCCCCTATCGCCCCCCTCCACCGGCAACGGCTGTGCGACCGATTCAGCGACAAATGAGCGCTGATGCGGCCGCAGTGATGGTTAATGCCGTCAAAAAGCAGTGCAGCACCACGTCCTGCGGTTCCATGGGTCGGGACCGGGACCGCGGAGGGGCCCGGGTGTTCAGCTTGGACGTTCCCGAGCCGAGGAGCCCGGACGGTTGCAATCAGCAGCAGATGCAGTACCCGGACCGGGCCAGCCCCGTGGGCTGTGGGGATCCCCTGGAGAGGCTGCCTCTCGTGGGTAGTGGGAGCTGTGGAGGAGGGGGTGGTGGTGGTTGCGACAGTGGTGGTGTTGGTGCCCATCAGGACCACCAGAAGCAGCAGCAGCATCATCACCATCAGCAGCAGCAGCAGCAGCAGCAGATACAGCAGCTGGAGGTGCAGCAGGACTACCACTGTTCGGAGCACCGCCACTCCGTCCCAGCGCTCTATTACGAGGGCTCCCACCAGGGCTCCCCAGGCCAGAGGGTGTCCTTCCTTAAGCCCCTTACCCGATCCCGTAGGGATGCGGCCTCTTATTCGCAGCTTTCGCCTGCCCGTCACCACTCCAGCTATTCCGGTTACTCCTCTAGCCCGGAGTATTCCTCCGAGAGCACGCTCCGGATCTGGGAGCGCTTTCGGCCCTATCGCAAGGGCCAGCGCGACGAGTCCTGTTACGTGACGGCTGGAAATGCCCTCCGCAAAAAGGTGCAGTTTGCCAAAGGGGAGGACCTACATGACATCCTGGACTATTGGAAGGGTGTGTCCGCACAGCAGAAGCTGTGATTTTGGGGCAAGAATAAGATATTGCAGGAAACAAAGGTTGGATGCTGTTACGTGACTGGCTGCTCGGCCACTGGAGGTACATGACGGAATAAAAGGAGGGAACAATGTTGCCTGTTGAATATTAGGCATGCTTGTTGTATAGATATTTGTAAACAGATTATGAGACCGGGTCAGGGATATCATTGTGGGAGTTATTGTGGTGATTTATATTTTTATTACAGCACCATTTCTGGATCATTCTCATTCTGTGTCAGTATTAGCAGAGGAAACGGCCAACCCCAGTAATGAATACGCTCAGAGCTATTTCTGTGTCATGTTTTCATCCATGAGGACTATAGGATTGGGTAACTTTTATCTACAGCTGGAGATAATGTGTGTGTGCATGTGTATGTATGTGTATGAGTACATGTACATGTATGTCTCGTGTGCTTTGGTTTGTTCTCTTCATTTTAGGGTCTGCATTACTTTCTAATGGAATTGCATATGCTTATGTGATGGGGTAGGATGTGTTCTCTGGTAAAAAGGTCAAAACATGCTGAATTGCAAAATAAGCTGTCAGGCTCTATACCGCCTCAAGATCTTCCATGCTGATGCACTATTTGCATTGCAATAGTGTCTCACAGGAAGGAAGATCGGATGGAGTTGGGGAAAAATGACAACAGAATGAGACCCAATCCAAGTAGTCTCCACGGTTGGTAGTAGTGTCCTAATGCTATTATGGAAATACTGGAAATGTGTGTGCTAGTCTCAAAAAGTAAATTCTTCACCAGCACCCTACTCCTCTATCTACTGTATTACAAAGATTGCCTGTATTAGGTGGACAAAAAGTATTATTGATGTGTTTGTTGTGTTTAACAGCATGTTTTCACACCAACGTATGGTCAGAATATCAAGACTGCCAAATACCACAGCACGTGCCTGAGCTGTGTACAGTACATCACGTGATAGGACAATTCACTGAGCCCTGTTGTTTTAAGATGCATTAGACCTTACGGTAGAGTCAACTGTCAGTGCATATCAGGAACGAGTTAGGACAAGAACGGAAAGGGGGAAGGAGTTAGAGATGTACATTGATTTGTGCCGCTACAGTACAAGCAGATTACAACCAGGTCAGCAGGAAATCCGTTTGCAACATTCAACACAAGTTACACATCTGCTTTGTTTTTGTCAAAGCAACAGGACATCTGTAGGCTTACAAACAATAACGCAAAATGGATTGTGTGGTGATGACCCAATTCTTGTTGCCTACTCACTGCTCATGAGATTTCCTGAGTTAAATTATTCTGCTTGGTTTTCGAATATAAAAAGACAATGGGATTAATACTATTAAAGTTAATTATAGACAACTTAATTAATTTAATTATCTAACACTATTGCGCATAAATGCGGAGGGCATAATCCAAAATATGGAATTATTGATGGTATAAGAGACACAGACATGCACATGTACATCATATAATTTGAGCAGTCGCCAATTTTGGAGGTGAAATCCCACAATCTCCTTTCACATTTTTTATCTTATAACACGTCTGTTTGATTAGCTGAAAGGTTGACATTCATTACATAATGTCTATTGATAATGATGCATGCTTCAGCAGTTAAAGTTCTATATAAATTATACAATCTGAGGGAATGTACAATTAATAAGATACTTAATGATTAAAGTGTAGGTAAGCCAAGCCATTAACTTACTATTATTATTATTACAAGTCTTATTTTTCTTTGTACAGTAGCTGCCAAGCCTGTTGCTCACATTGAATTGCCCTTTGTTTAACCGCTTTCTCCATTTCCGCTGGTCTAATGGGAAACATAATTTGGCATAGTGTGGTTTTTGAACCCAAGCTGTAAGGATCCCCACTGATTCCCTTTTATTAGACATTTGTGTATAATATTTTTCTTCTATTTTTTTTTTTTTCCCCAGAAAGGAATTGGTTCTACTCTGTGCCAGAAGGCTCACTTTCTTTCTGCTTACAATATTTCCCATATTCACCTCTTTCATTCATTGTCTTGTGAATATGCCATAGTTGGGCTAATTTCAGGAACAAATTATTTTTACTTGAGGATGGTGTGCAATGTGAGCACTGTATTAAGTTAAGCCCCCCTCCCTGTTTGTGTCTCATTGATTTAGATGGAACGATTCAGTTAGGATCAGAGGTCATATCCCATGGAACATTTGTAATTTGTTTTGCCGGTTACAATTATAATCATTCTTGCTCCAAGTCCTCAATGTCAAGTCTTTAACAACTATCTATGATGTACACTCCTTGCCATTGTGTGGTGATGCAGCAGGAACAGAAAACAGAACGTGGAAGCTCTCGGCCTTTTAAGAGACCATGGTCAAGGTTTTCAAAGGAACTTGTAACCGGGGGCCAACTGTGACTGACTTAGACCATCATCATCAGAAGAAGAAATGTATCTGCTAGAACTTTTTAAAGGAAATATTTGCTGAGAAACCTGATCTGCCATTATCTGTTTACAGACATGGACGTCATTGGTGAGCGTCACATCTAAAAGCAGACTCAAACGTCTGATATCATGAACCTTATTTTTTTTTTCATATGTATAGCGTGGCCACAATATTCTTTCAACCGCCATTAATGTATACCTACCTATTTAACTTCAATGTGTTATGTTTCACCTCATATTTATTTTATTGGTAAAGTACATGCTAATGTATGTGCTAATGTTCTAATTTTCAAGTGCTCTCCTGCTCAAGGCTACCACAATTTCTTGTTTCTTTCAATGTTCCAACCATATTGGCCTATTTGCAAACATTTTGTAACGGCAACCGGAAAAAAAAACTATACAGTCATTGCTACAGTAGTATTATTTTATTAGGTACTAAAACGCTCACAATGAACTAGTAAAGTATTAAAACGGCCATGATGACTTCAAAGGAAACAATGCAGAGTGTCACAACATACTCTTACAAAATGTAGTTGTTGTTGGTGTTTTATAATAAACGTTAAAGATTGTGTAAAGCAAATACAGAGATTAAATACTTCACATATGTTAGAAATCCATTCCTTTAAACAAGTGAGAACACAGTTAACTATATAGAATTGCATTGTAGAGTTAGACCGTTAAACTGTATTTCATAGATTTTTTGGGAGGGACAGAAATGAGGGACAATATACGTCGTTGGTCCCCAGATTTGCATACCCCTCCCGGTAACACCACAAGGATATAAAAGCGTAGAGAGCATTCGAATCAGCTCAGTATTTATCTGATAGCTGTGCCTTCATTGCAGAAATAAGCACACAATGTGCATTATTTGAAAGCTACAGGTTTAGTAGCCTAGCCTATCTGCTAACACCCGGCTGCCAAGTCCAGTCGGCATTCTCGTGTTCAAATCAGCATCCAAATAATCCAACTGTCTTTATGTAGTCCAATCCTCTTTCCAAAAGAAAATATAAACCACATATCCAAACGAAAAAATCCAATCCAACTAGGCTATATTTACTTGACAAGAACAGCAGCTCACGTCATCTGCAGGTGTCATGGCAAAAAGTGATCTGCTAAAACGAGAGCACACACAGGCTTAAGCAATCAAAGCATTTTTACCAGTATACATCTATTTAAAGTGAAAACGCAAATCATAAAATTCACGTCTACATTTTCCAATCAATGTTCGGCTGAGGATACCTTTTTGGCACAACACCGCAAGAGTTTACCGTAGAACACGCGTTGGGTGTGGTTACAGCGCCTAATTGCTTACACACCCCCAGCACTTGAAAACAGATAATGCTGATTATATTTTCACACTTTTGAAATGTAATTTTATATACTTGCCGACTTTTTTATTAATAAAAATTTGGCTGGGTGGTTAATATTACCTTTTTCTGTGGTGTGACAAACTCAAAACACAAATGTATGTCGGCTTTACACAATCTTTAAGTAGCATCATGTAGCCTTAGAGTGGAGCTCATGTGATATTTAACAGTTATGTTGTGGTGAAATGTTCAGAAAATGTTACTTTACAAAAATGAAGAAGGCTGCTAAAGAATGTCGGCTGGCTTAATAAAAGTAAAAGTAAAGTAAAATGGCAGAATTAGCAGCCAGAATCTGAAATCAAGTCTGTTGCAAAATACATACACATACCCCAGGAGGCCAATTCACTCACAGATAGATATTTCTTTGTGGATTGCCGTCCATGTTGTGTTGCTCCTCTGGGAAAGCAATATGTGGGAAAGCTATTTTATATGCTGTTATTGTTTAATCTTTGTGGAGATTGGCTCACGTTTCTATAGCTGTACTCCACAGAGACAAGCACATGCACAGATCGCTTAACACACAACTGGTTTTTAACATTCTAATCATTGGCTATATTCACTTATTTTAGGTCTGCTACATTATAATCTACTATAGTTGGTTAAGTAACGGACATGTCAATAATTTAAATTGGAACTTTCAGGGAAGTCAACTGCCTATCCTGCCTAACACCATTAAATATTACATTAATAAAACTGTATTAAGGTTTAATCCTGCGATGCCCCACAACATCCTACAACCCTTTGGCTGTCCCAATGATGAAAAATAAAATGTTGCACGTTGTCTTAAGAGCCTGTTAGCTACGACAGACTTAAGTCTGTGTCCCAAAGCAGCAGTTAACTTGCTCATTAATAGAGATTATTTAAATACGCGTTACAGGAGCTGTCCAAGGTAGCATACACTATAATATTAATTTGGAGAATGTTGAATAGGAATGTTGAATAGGTGTATTTCACTCAACAAGACTGATAGCATAACTAAATATTATGTATATTTACATTATACTAGCCTACTGGTGGAAAAGACGTGTAAGATCCCAACACTTTATTTTTTCATATATAAATTTTCTTATAATCAAATCCATCTAAAAATAAAAGGCACAAAAATGTCAAATAGTGACAAGTGCTCATAGGAAAAATATGAATAATACTGAAAACATCAAATACAGTAGTCATGTCGGGAAACGCGCGGATAGATTCAGGGGCACTTAAGTGCATCTTAAAATCATTGTATCGCTTCGGGAAATGGGGCCCAGGGCAGTTTAGTTGTACTTAGTACTTGTGGTATTTTGACGAAAGCATGTCACAGACATTAGATTAAGACCTCAGGGAACTATGGAAAACTTATGAAAAAGGGCCATATATAGGCCTAATGTACTATGCTTCCTTTAACGGTAAGAGGAAGACACAGAAGAAGAAGGAATTAAATGGTTAAGGGCAGGAATTTGGTGACACTAATCACTGAGAGTTTTCAGTGGTATTACAAAGCTGAAGAAAAAGGATTTCTATTCCGTGGGAGTTTTCCTTCTATACTTTTTGTAAGCTCTTTATCACTGCCTCTTCATTATGAAACATTTCTGGCTCCAGAATATGACAATGGCCCACTGGCACCAATGGGAAATGTAGTCTTCTAATGTAGTCCATTACTTTATAAACTCTCTCACCTTTTCTTTAAGCGACTCACATTTTATTTTTATATTTTAATTTAGTGGGTGATGTAAATGATGTAAAATCAAAACATAACACAATTCATCCTTATAGTGAGTATTGAAATGAGTGATGACTCAATGTTAAGTTCAATAATTCTACATTTCTCCAGGCTCTTTAATTGACCCTGACAATTGAAAATTAATAAACCAAGCAGAGTAATGCTTTGTTTACATTTGAGCACTTATTTTTAAATGTGTCCCTCTGGCTCATCCGTGCGTGAGAAAAAGCTCCAGCAAATACCTGTGAAGGCAAGGTCTTCAAACATATTTGAGTGAAGACACTGGGTTTCTGCTGAATGCAGGCGGATATGTGGGCAAAAATATGAAGACACAGCATTGGAATTGTAAAACCTTCACCATGCATCTGCTGAAAATTGCTTCAAATGGACCAACAGAGCAGGCAATCTTACACAGGGAAGACATAGCGTACCAACAAGACAGTTCCCTAAAAGGTGCTTTGGGCTTGTTTCACGTGTGATAGTAGATAGTTACCCTTGCGTCTCTGTCCAATTTGTTATTAGCCATTCAATGGCAGCCGTACTATCTGTTCTATGGTAGAGCCTATTGTTCACACATACTGGTACTGCAGAATATTCCATAATTATTGAATTTGTAATTAAATAGTTTAATTTTAGCCTTTCTAATTTTAAATTTGTCTATTCACATACGTGGTGCATTCCAAGGTCTATAAAGGGAATGAAACAGTGATTGCTTCGCTACTGTCATTTACAGCGCTTTGTCAACTTACTTTTAATATCACTGTATCATTTTGGCTATTCATAATCCAAACATGAGTAATTTCTAGTAAATTAGGCATTATGACTGCTGTCTCTATTTGTTTTTGGGAATCCCTTCCTCTCCTTATCCTCCATGTATAACAACATTTTGCTGCACTCTTCATCAGGCCAGAATGCCAGCCAGTGACTCAATGTTTTACATCAGACACAAGATGACTTTGCTGGTAATTATACATCACCCTTGTACAAACATAGTTGTGCTAAAAGTCTCTATCACTGATGGACACTAAACATTCATCACACACTGCTGCCATGATTTTTCTAATTGGGCAGCCTTACAAAAGGTGCCAGCGTATTGGCTAAGGAACAATGGCTGTATCTGCCTCCAACCAGCTATTCTGAGCTGTACATAGGAGGGAGTGTAGGAGGTGTAGGAGGCTGCGCTTAACAGTTTTAACAGTGCTTGGGTCGTCGCCTGTCCTTCTATGCACTGGTTGGAGAAAACAGATACACACCATTGCTGGCATGTTAAGCATTATGTTCCTGCAGGGTTTGCACACATGGGAATGAGATGCAGGAATTTCAGTAGCTCTGTTGGAATTTTCCTTATATCACTATATATATA
>JAODUH010000023.1:2524397-2538480 GCA_027564835.1 Typhlichthys subterraneus | reverse complement strand
TGAGCTATTTCCATCCTAACATTATTCTGGGGGCGCTATATGAGAAGTGTGCCTTTAAGATGGACAGGCCCTCTGGGTCATTCTCCATGCTGTCTTCCACTCCACTGGTGATAAACATGAAGTGCTTGCACAGCACAGGAGTTGGTAAAGATTGACATGCCCAGAGAATTGCTTTTGAGGTCTAATCACTCCCCACCCAAACTCATGCACACACTAGCATAGCTCAGCCACCCACATAAACTTGGTGTATAGGGATTATGTTGGAGTGAGACAGTGGGGGCTTGTTACAGTGAGTGCACACAGAACCCATACAGAGTGTAGATGATGGTCATGGTGATGATGGTGGTCTATTAGGGCTGTCGCTGTTAAATAATTTTTCATGCAGTGATTTAGGTTGGTTTAATAGTGCTGTATGCTTTATTATCGGCATATTTTTGTTTTTGGTTTGGTTAAGTGTGTGGTGGAGAGCTTCCGAAACAAAATACAAATTTGATCAAAATGTCAGCTGAAAAATATGACCAATTAATTAAAATCATATTCAATAGCACTAGATCAAAAGTGTATGATGTGCCAGGCTACATTCATTGGCTTAGCATTCTTGTAGACGGAAAGGCACAAGTTGTTGGGCTGTTTTCGGTTTTATCAACCCAAAATGTTAGGGTACATCTATTCCGTTTTCTTTCCCACAAGAAATCGACACGTCCCAAAAGAATTACTCGAGAAGTGTGTGCGCACTGCCAATACATCCGCGGCGTGCAAGCTGCGGGCATGCTGCCCAAACAGCAGATTACTACAAACCTGTAGTAAAGTGCAGGAAAGCGTAACGTCATAGTGACGTAAATACATACATTCCAAAAGGCTACAACGGGGCTGGGAAAAATGTGCGCTTCAATAATGCTCGTTCCCTAAATGAAAGCTCATAGTGGATGGGCTAGGCTCATGGGAAAAAAAAAAAGTAAACATTGCGAGAATGACGGTTGCTTGCCATCGCCCGCGGTTGGGTTATCAACACCGTAGTATTGCAATATTGCGATCATCACCACAGCCCTATGGTCTATATGATGATGGTGATGATGGTGGTCTATATGGTGGTGGTCTGTGAATCAGGCCAGAGGGCCACAGATGCAGATGTGAACTAGTAGCTCTTCCTTGTGTTAGTCTGCGGTAAGAGAGGAAGGGGGGGGGGCACAAGAGTAATAAGGGAGAGGAGGGGTTACTCTAAGACAACGGGGAGAATGGTGGTGGGGAAAGGAGGGGATGCCATTATGGTCTTTGTTACGGCTCATTAGTATCAAATATTCTCTCCAAAACGGCCCTGGGTGTGAGAGGAGCCCTGGGAAGACACTCTAACCGAAACAAAAGTGTGTTTCGTAGCTGTTAGGCAATGCTCAGGAGAGAAGAACGATCCCTAACCCCTGACCCCCCGCCTCCTTCAGGACACGTTGCGGGAGTGTCCGCCGGACCACGCGGCCGACGCGGACTACGCCTGCAACCCCAGCCTGCAGTTCATCTCGCCCATGTACTTTGTCTCCTTCGTGCTCACCGCCCAGTTCGTGCTCATCAACGTGGTGGTGGCCGTGCTGATGAAGCACCTGGACGACTCCAACAAGGAGGCCAAAGAGGAGGCGGAGATGGACGCTGAGATTGAGCTGGAGCTGGCCCAGGGCACCCTCTGCTGCATGGGCGCCCCCGGCTGCGGGGGTGGGGGTGGCGGGGCCCCGGAGAAAGGAGGCGGAGGAGGAGGAGGAGGAGGAGGAGCAGGAGGAGCCGCGGCGCCCACCGTCACGGGCGGAGGGAGAGGCGTCCCAGGAGGTGGCGGAAGCGAGAAGAGGGCCGGGGGGTCGAGGAGAATGCGGCACATAGCCACCACACACCAGGGCCCCTGCAACGCCAGCGACTCCAGCCAGACGATGTACTCCCCTGCACAGGTGAGCAGCACCGCGTGAGACATGAGCGTGTGTGTGTGTGTGTGTGTGTGTCCAACTGTCTGCCAGTGCATCTATTTTCTGTCTTTATATCTATCTATATATTTGTTGTTTTTTTGTTGTTCTGGAACATTTGACGGTTGGCTCCTCTTTACATGGACGACGCAGGGAAACGTGTACATTAGGTTTGCCAGATGGTACAAAAGAGAATATGCAACGCAGCCCCAGTTAGTTGTCTTGACGCGCGGGACAGTCGGGAGACGACATATCGCTTCTATTCTTTTCATGAGCGTTAAATTGGCAGCACTTCTTATTGCATTCAGTTGTCTGTAACGGGCGTCTCATGTTAGTCCTTTTGCACATTGTGCGTTTACAGTCTTTGTCAGCGGGAAGTGGGTGTGCCACGCTGTACGTTAGGCGTGTGTTCAGATGATCCTCACGGAAAACGCAGAGAAAAAAGAAAGTCACTCACCGATGGAGCTAAAATGAATCTCGGGCACCTCCTAGAACGCAGTCTGCTGTGAAAGAACAATGCATTTATTAGACCCGGACCTTAGAGTTTCATTTCACCTTTTCAAAAAAGCGTTTAAGTCTGCCGTGCCGTCGTCGTGGCAACCGTCGTTGTCAAGGAGAAGAGACGAGCAAGCACGGCGTGCCTCCCGTTTCATCACTTTTTCAATTAAGCCTTCCTCTTGTGTTTATGTTTGATGTTTTTTTCCACTGCTTCAGCTTTTTTAACCTGTCAGTACACACAAATGCACACCAGTGTGCGCACACTGCACTCTTAACGTAAATAATGGCCTCACAAGCATGCGCGTACGTGTCACGAGTCACACTCTATGACTATGAAAGCGGTAATGGTAGTTGGTAATGGACGCACACGCACAGATGAGTCATCAGACATCACAATGCACTGCACCTTCATCCAGCTAAACTTGGCTGCGTGAGACGCCATTTTTAGCCCCGTGTTCGCTGACAAAAGAACTCAATGCAGACCAAGTAGAAACTGGCAGCATCTCTCTCTCTCTCTCTCTCTCTCTCTCTCTCTCTCTCTCTCTCTCTCTCTCATGGTGCAAAAGGGTACAGCAACACCAGCGCAATTTATTTACAGTTCCCAGGGTTTGTGTTTGTTAGTGTCTGTGTGTGTGTGTGTGTGTGCGCGTGCGCGTGCTTGTGTGTGTGATACACATAAACGCACAGTTAACCTAGATATCCGGGAAATGGGAACAGATCAATGTTAGCCATTCCCGAGGCAAAATTCAATACATAGAATGGAAGTTGGCTTAGACAGGTTGCAAAAAGTGACCAAGATAATTAGCGAGGAGGTTCTGTACTAGCATTACCACAGAAGGATCTCCGCGCGGCTATACGCGTTGCATAACATGAGAAAATACAGTATATGATACAAAAAAGAGCCACTTGTGTAAACCTGCACAAGTTAGTGCGGAGGGAATGAGGCAGAGCCGCATCCAGGGAGAAGAGAGACTATAGCTAAGTCAGCGGCACGCAGATAGCGGCAGTAATTAATATCGGCTCACTCAAAATCTATTCCCTGTAGATGGGTGCCCATTGTTGTCCCCTAATACACATATTAACCAAGGCCACTGCATAGGCCAGCACTCAGTACTGTGTTTCACTTTGAGCCCCATCTCTGCCCCGCCCACACAGTGCCAGCAGTGCAGTGCAGCTGCTGTGTGTTTCTGCAGTTCCAATATGGCTTGTGTGCTAATTAGCACATTAGATATGATGGGTGGGGGAGGGGGGAGGGGTCTTCTTAACTCCCTCTATTTTAGAAACACAAGTGTGTGTGTGTGTGTGTGTGTGCGTGTGTGTGTGTGTGTGTGTGCACACGTGCGCCACACACACTGTTAGCCAATGATTTGCATTGCAGATGTTAGGTAGAAGTCAGCCAAAGGTGACGATCTGCAAACGTGCAGGGTTTGAAGAACAGTAACCTTGCTTCACAAGGTCGGGCCTGTTTCTGCTGATGTAACAGTGCTACTGTTGCCAATGCATTTGTGGCTACAATCATATCGCAGTTATAGTTGCATCAGATAGACTGGCTTCCCTAGCCACCGTCTAAATGTGAGGTTGAAACAGCTAATGGGGAAACTAACTGGCATATTGATTTCTCTCTTATGTATGTGAATGGTGATCAGCTCGCATAGCCATGAGCGATAGCATAAGTGGTTGCAGAGCCATGTGGAAGAGAGTCGCGGCAACTCCCATCACTCCAATGGTCCGTTTTTTTTTTCACAGCAATGGCAGATTGTGGAACCTCGTAAAAGTTCCCAGAAGTTAGCCTCAAAGGCTAGAAGCATATTGTAATGTAACTCTGTGCATTTATTGACTACGAATTACAAACATTGCATTTATGTATTTATCGGTTCTAATTGCCCACCAAGCACATGTAAGTACGTGAATCACGTGACCACTGAGGATTTTGAACTTCCGTTGACGCAACTCTCTCTTCTCCACGGCTCTGGGTGGGTGTTACCTGGAGAATGTGTGCGTGCGTCCGAGCACTGTTAACTCTCTGGGTGTGTGGGTGTGTGCGTTTCCCTGCGTGTTCTCCTGTCCTTCGCATGCTCACGTGTGCACGTGTTTGCGCCCGCGCGCCACACACTGGCCTGCCCGCCTGCGTCTGCGTATTGTCTGTGCGGCTCCGTGTGCGCGCATGTGTCTTTGTCTGTGTGTGTGTGTGTGTGTGCGTGCGTGTTTGCAGGAGAGCCAGTGGCTGGACAGCGTGTCTCTGCTGATCAAGGACTCGCTGGAGGGGGAGATGCTGATGATTGACAATCTCTCCGGCTCGGTCTTCCACCATTACTCCTCCCCCCCGCCCGTCTGCAAGGACTGCAGGGGCCACCTGCAAGAGGTACCAACCCTCCCCCGCCCCCCTCCCCAGACACTAATATGTGCATGTGTGTGTATGTGTGTGTGTGCACTTAACGCATGCAGATGAGCTGTGGAGCTGTGTGTGTGTGTGTGGGGCAGATCAGAAAGTGTGATTGACACTAATGAAGTTAGGTAGTGTGCTGTGTCACGTCCTGAAACAGCAGCCACTGTGGGTTATTCCCGGTTGCCATTCCCTCTGAACAACAGGCTCCACGCGGGCCGCTATTGAGTGTGTCTTTTATGGACATGACATTTCATTTTCAGTTCCCATCACTAGTACCAACACAAATAAAGGTCCATTTATGCTTCTGCTCAAGGCTACGGCGTAAGATACGGAGTGGGCATAACCCTATGGCGTAGGCTGACGTGCACCTCTCCAAAAATGTAAGTACGCGTCCATCCGTCGATTGTACGCAGCAGTCTTGTGGATGCAAGCCACATGTCAGAGAGAGTAGTGCTCTGGAATTAGGAATGTTAATAGCAACGCCATATCCTACATGCACAGACTGTCTCCCTTTGGCAATCATGGTATTATTATTAGATTCACTGGAAAGAGACGTTTTTATGTCTCGCTTGAGCATTATTACCAAGAACTTAGCACATGACAAGACAGGGATTTCCCTATGGCATTTCCTCATTCTGGCAGCGAAATGCGTTTTTTTATAAATAGTATTTTGCTATTTTTTGTTACCTATGATAGGCTAAATGTTGGTGTAACTAAGAGATTTGATGGAAATACATATTCGTATGTACTTATTTCAAAAGGTTTACACTCTATTAGTGTTCAATCTCGAGCCAGGGGTGGATTTCTCTGTGGGATTTCTTTGTTGTCCGGCAGCGAATAGCGTCTTTTTAAAATAACATTTTGTGTCTGCAGATGGTTTCCTATGATACATGTTGGTGTAACTAAGAGATTCGCTGGAAATAAATATTTGTATATGCTTATTTAAAGTTTTTGCACTCGTAGGAGCCCATTCGTGGGTTTCCGTATGGCATTTCCTTGTTATATGTGGTGTAACAAAGAGATTTGCTTGAAATAAATATTTTTATATGCTTATTTCTAAATGTTTACACTCATTTTGTGTACTAATTCAGGCACATTTAAGACATGGTACCGCATTTTGCCGCTTTGCGTCAATTGCATGTGCAGTCAATGCGTAAAGGTCCCTGCGGCAGACGCAGAAGCATAACATGTTGAACCTACGCCACAGCTGACGCCGTAGGCAAGACCTAAGTTCGACGCAGAAGCATAAATGGGCCTTAAGAATGTATGGGTTTATATGCTTTTCTTTTTAGAAAACACAACTCTCACATGGAATATTGTTTTATGTAAATAAGGATGGATATGAGTATACCTAAATTTAATTATTTATTTTTCTATATTTATAGAATCTAAGAACATTGGTTGTAGCCTGTTCATTTTTGCTATACTTGTTCTACTGTACCTTTTACCATCAATGTAACCCTTCTGAATTTAATTTGTTATGGAAATGCGAGGTAAATTTGCCACAGAAATAGAAATATGCTAATCCAAATTTGGTTTTGATACTTTCCATTTGGTTTGGGGGGGGGGGATATTTAATCCAAATTGAAGCACTAATGGAAGTATCGTACACTACTATATGCACACGCAAACGTGTGTGCATAAAGAAAGACAGACATCAACATACAGTACAGAAACACTGTTTATTTAGTCAACGTGAACTATTTTCAAATGACCTGCAGGCTTGTGCATGCATACAGTAACATGCATTCGCGCGTACTCCTATTGTAGACAGGTGTTTTGCACAATAGGCTTCATTCATTATGCATCCATTCCCACTGAAGCCATTGTTGATGTATGTGTGCGAGGCACCTGCATTTGTTATGTTAAAGACAACAGGCGTGTTTGAGCACCTGTCACAATTGCTAAGGTAACGGAAATGTGTATAAATGAGGCCTGATCTGTTCAGATCCATGATGCATTTTTGATAGACGTGCATGTGTTCACTTGCATGTGGCACGTGCATGTGTTTACCCACAACCTCCCACGTTTGTGTTTCCGTGTTGTACTAACGTGTTTCTTTCTCTCTGTTGTATTCTGCGCACAGGAAGCCCCACGTGCACGAGCGCACACACAAACACACACACACACACACACAAAGATGAACCCATGCACGTCCACCACACACACCACACAGCACACGAGCCATTGCGTCCCGTGCCGATATCGCCGGTCACAGTGACAAAGTACACCAGCTGTGCTCAGAAGAGCCAATAGTGTGGCTCTAAACCACCTCACCTGTCACTCCTGCGTTCCGCCTGTCTGCAGATGCTGTCAAGACATCAATCTGTCCTCCCTGTTTAACATGTCTGCTCTGTCCTGCCCCCACCCATCTATCCACGTCTGATTTATTCTATCCAAGCTGAAACTGCTCCCCTCTACGCCAGTGTCATTCAACCGTTTGCCAGTTTTGTGTGCGTGCGCATGTGTGTGTGTGTGTGCGTGTGTGTGTGTGAGTGTGTTATTTTCAGACCTCTTGAGAATACGTACAGTGTGATGTTCAGACAGACACTGTCTGTATTTCTGTAATATTGTGCAGAATATGGCCAGGAATAGAGGGACTAAAGACTCCTATGAATATTTTAGTTATGATACTAAGCTGCAAGGGAAATTTAAGCACTAAATGCACAGTATTATTATGCAAAGTATAAATTGCTGTGCATGACCCGACTACCTCTACTCTAAATTTACTCTTATTAAGTGTTTAACACCTCTGGCATATGGATGCATAAAATTCTGCTTAGCATCTCATTGTGGGGTCAAGCTTGAGGCTTGTTTGCATCATTACGTGCATAAAAGCGTTTTGCTTTCCATTGATGGGTTTTTTTCCCCCCACTCGCTTTCCTCCCCCGTCAGCGAAACAGGAGCTGGTGCTTCTTATTAGATAAGCTCCTGCTTCAGTGTCACAGGCTTTTCAACGTTAGCATCATGCTAACGTCAAGCTATCTAGCAACAATGTTAACATTCTGCTGCGACACTTGAAATAGCACAATTATTCACTGCACTGTATGGCTCTGCCCGGCTTCCCCATAACATTAGCTCACTCACGTTCTCTTTTCTTAGTTTTCTATTCCCTTACTTGCTCTCTCCTTGGGGACCCAGGGCCAGCGGTAATTTATCGTGGCATATGGGCTGTGAATCTCTTTCTTTATGAACCCCTTTGTCTCCCTTGCCCCCAGGACACATGTTAATATATTGCTAACAGTCCTCAGTCCATTGGATTTCAATTATCTAAATGTAATGGCTCTTCTATCTATCTATCTATCTATCTATCTATCTATCTATCTATCTGTCTGTCTGTCTGTCTGTCTGTCTGTCTGTCTGTCTGTCTGTCTGTCTGTCTATCTTTCTGTCTGTCTGTCTGTCTCTCTGTCTGTCCGTCCATCCTATGGTTGGTCGGTCTCTGCTTGTCTTTACAGTTCTTTCAACTGTAAGCTACATGTGCGTGCACATGAGCACACATGGATATGCACCCTCTCGCCTTCTCTCTCTCTCTTCTTTAGAGGCAGTGGAAGTGGGTCATTCAGGTTATGAAGACAAAGTAATGCTATTATGTTATCTCCCCACCACCAAGCCCCACCCCCGCTCTCTCCACACAGGGGAACAACAGCATAATATCCGCTTTGCCATGTCAACACCTGACTGAGTGTATCAGTTAAGCTAGGCTGATGTTTGACGCCTCGCTCTTGACTGTGCAATGAATTTAAAAGATTTAGCGATGCTGCAGTGTTTTATGACAAATTCGGTTTATGATAAAGTGCTACGCGATAAACCTCTCAACTCCCTTGCAATCCCAATCAAAAACCATAATATGTAAAGATACAATAATTGTTATAGGCTTCTTTCCATAATCCATCACTATGATTGTGACTGTGACATGTCACATGTAAACAATGAAATTAGAATGGAATGCAAAGACACATATAGGCCATAACATCTACAATATGTATTCCATGCTATACTCTATTCCCATACAAGTATTTGTTGAGGCCAGTTTGCTGTTGTACAAATCATAGCTTCCAGGACTGAACACAGGGATTATGTTACTGTTATTTGGATAAACAGATATATGGTAAACACTATATACTGTATAAAGTGTTTAAATGTTTAAAGAAACCACCTCTTTCTGTCCAGAATCCCCCTTGAGGTTTAAGTTGTTTCTATTTCCCTCCCCTCCTCATCTGAGGAGCTGGCACCCTCTCTACCCCTCCTCGTTTATAGTCTAGGCCAGGGGTGGGCAATTATTTTCACTTGTGGCCACATTGAAAATGTCAGAGAACTTTGCGGGCCACGTTACTTTGTTAACAAACATGCTAATTTTTTAAAAATACAACACAAAATAGCTAACTTTGTTAACTTGCATATTTATGCATAAAAATTATTCAAACCTAAACAGTAAGCAGGAGCACAGCTTTGAGGTTCTGGGGGAGGAGGGAAGGGTGTCGGGGGAGGGGGAGGTTGCTGTATCGCAAAAGGAGCAGCCTCCATCCCATCCCCCATCCCGTTCCATCGTGTCGCTCCAACATGACTAATGGGTTGAATTCCTGGCAGCAGATAAGGATGGCAGAGATCGAACAGGCGTCGCTCAGGTCGGAGCAGTTGTCCGATAAGTCCTCATCCCCTGCCCTCCCGGACGACCTCAGCCTGGACGAACACACCGCCTACCGGCTGCTGTCACCAGAGGGCAAGGTGGGTACAGTACGACTACTAGGGCATGCTGGGTAGAAGACTGGGGAGGGAGGGAGGGAGTATAAACAGTATAACTTTGTATAGAGTACATATACTGTCAGTTTTAATGTAATCACTATTTAAATTAGACGTTTTAGAAGATAAAATGTAATTTACTGTAAATTACATATAATTGTATAATTTTAATAATTTTAAATTAGATGTATGATCTACTATGAATTTGATTGACTAATTTAGTTTTACAAATCATACGAACCCTCTGCTCTACCGGTAGTGGAGCTGAATGCACCAAGAACACCAGCATAACCAGCTAGAGCTAAAGCCATGCTAAAACAATGAATATAGTTTTCTAGCGTAATAAGCATAAACATTTTTTATTCAATAGTCTTTTAATTGCACTGAGCTTTGTTAACAATGCACTGGTGCGCTGGTCTAAAAAATAGATCGTATTTTTGCTCTCTGAACAACGATGCCTAGTGAAACTCAAAAGGTTGACAATGCATGGAAATTGTCCAAGTCATTACATGATCATGAACTGAATTATCAGAAGAAAGAAATTCACAAAGTTAAGATCAGAATTCTACAGGTTGGCTTAAATTCTAAATGGGAAAAGAGACTGGTGATTACACAAGATTAATACTGTAAGGAAGATATTTACATACAAGGTTTGCTTTGGTGCATTTAGGCCTAAATGTTATTGTTATAGTGTTCTTGAGTTCAAACCAGCTGTTAAACATGTGATTTGTTAATTTACTAACCTTTTGTACTGTTTTTAAATAGTGTAATTAAATGCATTAACACCTATCCACATTTAAAAAGGCTATTCTACCTGTCATTGCTTCCACACAGTGCCAAGCACTACCTGCCTCCTTGGGGAAGTTTAGTCCTTGCCTTGTTTAGTTCTTATAAGAAAAATTATATTTACTTTTTTATAAATTAAGTGAAAAGAAACCTTCCTCAATCTTGTCAGTGTCACCGACATTGACATTTGACTGATTATAGCCTTTGAAATGAAGAGTTAGGCAAATGTTTCATCTTGAATTATGTTGGCTTTCTTACCCCAAAAATATTGTAATCGGAACCGGGATTTGATAAGAACCAGATTTGATAAGCAGAATCGGAATTGGAACCGGAATCGATTACATTTAAACGATACCCAACACTAATAGAGGGTGGGACGGAGAAGGAAAGACTTAGTCAGTTGCCATACATCATAGTCTGTAGACATGTCACCTGCCTGAAGACCAAATTGCAGTAATAGGAAAGAATCTAATAGATACAGTACTGTATTCTACTACAGCATGTTGTCAGTTGCACCTGCAAGTCTGCCATAGCCTGCAGTGGTCACAGTGTAGTATGATACTGTATTACATAGCCGCCACTGGATTTACTCACCCAAAGGGATCAACTCAAGCAATAGCAGTGCCAAATGCAGCTAATGCCTTTATATCAAGCTCGAGCACAGAACAAGCTTCTCTGTCAAGGCAATGCAATGTGCTCTCATGTGATATAGTGATATGCACTTTCATTTTCAACAGCCCTATCTATCCACCTTTCTTCCCTCTAGTATACCAGTGGTAAATATTTTATCCACAGAATCCACACACTACAGCATTCTCACCACAAAGGCCAGCGCATGAATAAATCTCTCCTGCAGGCTCTTCTCCTCTTCCCTTCCTGGGTGGGTTATCTCTCTCTCTCTCTCGCTCTCTCTCTCTCTCTCTCGCTCTCTCTCTCTCGCCCCGCAGCCTCTACCCATGCTGTCCCTTCTGGCAATTACACACCTCTTCTCCAACTCCCACTGGCTCCCAAGCTTGCGTACAACCATCCCTCCCCCTCCCCCAATCACCTCCTTGTGATAGCCTTCTCTGTAACGGGGTAATGCTTCTTGAGGGCAGCGCCAGATAAGCTCCAGTCACTGGGTACGTCTGTGAACCCACGCTCATTAGAGGTAGAGAAAGAAAGGCTAGGCGACGTGGAGGAGAGCCGGGGTTAAGGAAGGTGAGGAGTGTGGGCTGGTCGGGGATACAAGGATTAATGCGATACGCCTATGTATGTGCTTTGTGCACGTGCTTAAGTACAATGTTAAATGTTTACATATTTAGTTGATTTCTAAAGATTTCTGACTTGTGCAGTATAGTTCTGATAAAGAACATGGTCATAGCCTCCAGTGAGTGCTTATGTCTGGGCTATGAACCGCTACCTGAGCTGCAGTGCCAGTGTTAACGTCTTATGAACTTCGTTTGGGGGCCATTGGTCATAACCACCACTGGTATCATGAATACACTAAGGAGGCAGCCATGTTCACCCAGCTAGTTGTTAACACACAAGAGCAGGACAGGTGCTGTCTCCACCAACAACACTACACAGCAGTGCAGTATGCTGTACTGGGTAATCCACCCTGACTTTGACCCTTCTGCAAAAGGAAGGATCATTTATGATGATGAGTCAACCTGGTTTATGCGAACAAGTCAGCCCACAACAGATTTCATAACAAAACTCCATAATGTATATACTTGTTTTATGTGTTACCCTTTTGCTGCATTATATCCCCAGATGTATGCTTGTCTACCTTCATTTTTATTTTAAATTGGAGGTTTATGGAACCAATAACTTATGCTCCTAAGAGCCTTTGTGTTACAATGCAGATTTATTGGAGATGACATTCCCCTTAACTTCACTGTGTGTGTGTGTTCACGGCTCCCCTTAACATCATTGTGTGTGTGCGTGTGTGTGTGTGTGTTTGTGTGTGTTCACCGCTCCCCTTAAAGGAGTCATTTCATGCTCCTTTTCATTTGTTGACACAGTACCTTGACTTCTCAATGCAATGTAGTTGACCAGCTTAGGTGAAAATACCACAGTTTATGTGGAATAGCCCATCATACAACAGTTCTTTAGATAACGGTCTGATTTCAGTGACTGTTGCTTTAAATTTAACAAGTCACTGCCCACCCCGCCTCGACTTCCACGTAGCTGTGTTGACGTGAGGCTACGACTGCTTTACTGCTTGTACCGGTGCAGGCTACTCTTCTTGTTTGAAAGAAGGGTAAGATAATATTTTATATTTAAAGCAAATAGGCTACCATTCGTATTGACAAAATGTAACCTGCCTCAACCAATTCTTGGCGTGTACTTGTTTTAATAGTGAGTCTGCATGACCCAGAAAACAAAGCTTCTAATAATTCTCAATTTTCTTTAAAATTGCTATAATATTTAATGTTCTGATTTATCTTGACTTATTCTTCTCTGCAGTATTGTTCTGTAGTTTTGCCCCTTTTATGTACTAAGAATTGGTTGGGGGGCGTGGCATTGTGGTCTCCTTATGACATCATAGCTAATCCTTGAGTTGTGGGCGGAGTCTTTGGGCAAGTGCAGTCTCACTACTACTCACTACGAATGGTAGCCTATTTGCTTTAAATATAAAATATTATCTTACCCTTCCTTCAAACAAAAAGAGGGCATATTCCCTCTTAACTGCTATTTTTATGCCTTTGCTAAAATGTTTTTTAATGGCCACATTTTTCACGTTCTAACGTCTGTTTGACGTCGGTTGACGTCGGTCAAACGTCAGTTTGAACATAGTTTTATGTATTTTGGGCTACATATGTTTTATTTTCAGCAGTGTTTTTAAGGTGTTAATATTGGCATTAATTCCGCCTCGCCATCCAGCCTGCAGTAAA
Source organism: Typhlichthys subterraneus (assembly GCA_027564835.1). NCBI lineage: Eukaryota > Metazoa > Chordata > Actinopteri > Percopsiformes > Amblyopsidae > Typhlichthys > Typhlichthys subterraneus. The sequence continues at coordinate 2,525,248 of JAODUH010000023.1, read as the reverse complement.
TGATACGGGAGGCAGAATGTAGTTCTTTGTTGTTCGTGTCAACAACATAAACAGAATCAGCTTGGTCACACAGCCCTGTGAAGGAACAGAAGTGGTACGTTTTGATAACAAGCCATGTATCTACTAAGCACATTATTTAATGAATGAAGGTTAAATTATTCCATAGCACAACATCACAGCCATCCTTGCCCGCTAAACAGCCATGTAACCATTATCGCATATTAATTAATGAATGAAGGGTTGCATAGCACAAAAGCCGCAGGCGTTCTTGCCACTACGGTACAAGGTTATGATAGATAGGTTGCTAGCTGCTAGCAACAACACAAAGTGATATTTGGTTAAACAAGAAACGTTAAAGTTAAACAAAGACATATTCTATCTTTGTTATTATCACGGACATACAGTTAAATGTTTTGCATGATATGACTGATTGCTGACTGATCCAGATAAAAGCTTTTACTCGCAGTACCAAAAATGGCAATCTGTTTCCAGCAGGGGATACAATTTCGGTATGACACCTGAGAGACGGTCTTTATCAAGATGAGCAATGTTTAGGTTAAGTAAATCAATACAACATTATTTAAGCAATCTATTTCTAATACGTTTACTGTTACTGAACAATAGCCTATATTAATCTAATGTAGTTATTGATGTGCTTGTCCTTGGACTCGAGTTGTGTTTATGCTACGGTAGCCTACCAGTTATCTGTATCAAAAGATTTACAGATTTGGTCACCTCACCTGCAAGTGTTGAACATTAAACTTGTACTTGTACATTCCTGCTTTGTCTGCCAATGTGAGCGGACGTGTTTCCTTTCGCTCTGCTCTGCTATCAGCTTTTGCTCTGCTCTG
>JAODUH010000023.1:2509426-2524297 GCA_027564835.1 Typhlichthys subterraneus | reverse complement strand
ACACCAGATACTGACTGGTACTTTTGATTTTGAGCCTCCCTTCATTCAGGGACACATTCTATTTCTGTTAGTCACATCTGAAATATTTTTGTTCATGTCTTATGGTGTAGACTCTAAGTGATAATACAAATATTTACACACATTAAGTTTACTGAAAGTAAAAACAGTTGAAAGTCAGAGGACATCTCTTTTGTTGCCGAATTTATATATGTATGTTGCAATATGGGACTTGAACTGGTCTGGTCTTGGTCTTGACTCGGAACACTCTGGTCTCGGCGAAGACTTTGTCTCGGATTAGGCGGCCTCGACTACAACACTGTCCTTTACCACAAAATGTTGGTAATTTAAAATAGACCATTAAGTTACGCATTAATATGCATTTATATAATATGAATGCATAAATATAATTTTAGTGTTATGTATTGGAATTTGTAAGGTGTGTAAAGCACAAATTACTCCTTGTACTGACCAAAATGCTTTTGATTGTTCACTAATTTACATATTACTCCAGAAGCTTCAATGATAGACTGACAAGCCAAATTTTTTAAGTTTTATTTATAATGACAAACATGAGCAGTAAAATCAGAGAAAAATTAAACAAAACTTAATTCAGTCCTCAAAATCTTTGATCAGAATTCTTAGTATTTTTACAGTAAAGAGACGATGCAAACTCTAATTAGAGCAGTACATCCTAACATTGTACAAACGCTTCAAACTGAATTACCAAAAAAGGACAAAAAGCTTGAGTGGAACCTCATAACCAAAACAACCCACAAATACGGCTTTCTAAAAAATGCATTTACACTAAATACCAAGAAACGAGGGGAACGAAGATTATCAGAATGCATAATGAACTCTCCGTTTGGTATTTTGGTTGATGGCTAAAAAGACCAAGTCAAGAAATACATTGTCAGATGAACCACAACTAATTGAGCAAAAATGGTTTCCAGGAAGGGGAGCAGGAAATAATAAACTAATTGGGAACCTATTGTTATCCCCTCTTTAAAACATTTGCCATCCAATTTCTTTATTTAAGCCACTACATTTGTGGTTCACCTTGTTTTTAAGCAGCGACGTTTCAGGTTCAGGGTGAAAATATGTTGAGCTCTTCCGGTTCTTCTCCATTTTCCAGCTTCCCCTGTTGGATAAGAATGATCACAAAATGGCACATTAGCAAAAGGTACCACAACATGTCTTTGTAGCAATAATCATTGCTACCAGTATTGCTTCTTAATCCATTTAACCTCTACTCAAAACATTCCTAAAAATCTTTTACAGAGAAAAAGGGTGGAAGTGAGACACTATTCTTGACCCAACAGCTACAATAATACTGCATTGAATTTTAGTCATGTGAATCTTAGATGTTAATATGTTCTTGGGACTACTTTAAGCTTTTCTTACTCCCAGCCTTAATAGGGCCAGTGTGAAGTAAATTCCAGTCACTAATAACCCTGTTTGATATTCCTTTGACCGCAACCCTGTTTGATATTCCTTTGACCACAGTGACCAGTCAGTTTCACAAGATAGAATGCATTTTAAAAAGGTCCCTCATACATTTCAATACTCCATAAGTGTGGACAGGTCTGTACTTTTTCAAGATGAACATTACCATTTATTTATTCTTGTGTGTGTATAATACTAAATATATACACACACAAATAAATATAAAAAAATATATACACACACTCGTATTATTGGAAGAGAGAAATGCATTTTCACTAATTTGCTCAGAGAAAACATTTTGCTTAATGACCAGATATTTGTAAATTAGTCCTTCCTTTAAAAAGTTCATTTATAAAACAGAACTGACCAACACACGTAAAAGGACATAAGGGAGCTTTAAAATTAAGTTACACTTATTTATCTGTGAATGTTTTACGTATTAGTAGAGATATAGGTTGGGTGGCAAGGGTATATCAAACCGAGGAAATATTTTGGGAAGTGGCACTTGTTTAGTTTCTCCTTCACAGGAAACAATCTTTTCAAAAGACGTCTAGAAATAGTTGTCGGGATTTAAAAAACGGAAGAAAAAAAATAAAGGAAAAAAAATGACAATTAAGCTTTCGAGTTCATGTTCTGAAGAAGCACTTTGACAGGCAACAGCATTCAGAAATGGATGTGGGTAGAGAAAGGAGTACCTGGGGTAAGTACCTGCACAGTTTGAGAGTCAGACAGTATCCATGATTTTTAATTTGCCTTTTTCTCATGTGGTCTCGCTCACAACACCAACGCTGTGTGAGGTGTGGAAGTCAGCTGCAATTGATTTGATAAACCCTACCCTCCAGTTAGTTAGATATCCCCCAGTGCTTTAACACACACCCCAACCCCCCCGAAATAAAAAATAAACACACACTGCATTTCATGAGGCACAGTGAGCTGGACAACAAATCCATTCAACTTGGGAGAAAGGTTACGATCACGGCAATAGAATATACGTGCTCCCTTTCAAATTAACCTCAAACGATTGCTACCTTGCAAATATGGGTAAAAGGGCAATATGCATGTATATGTCGGGATGTATATACAGACACACTGCTGGTAGTTTGAACTATAGATGGAATATAATCAGTCAATGCCTGATGCCCAAGAAAAAAAAAAAAAATCTGCCATTTTGTCCAGAAAGACAAATACACACTAGATGTGTCATAAAACCGATACAAAACGAGGGGTACCTCTGGGTTTGCTCAGGGCTACACTGGCCTTTCCCACTTGGCTTTGAGTGACTTTTCTACCTTCTTCTCATTCATCAGGCCTAGTCCTTCATCTTCAGTGCATACTTACGATGCACTATCCAAAAACAGGATAAAGATATATGCACACAGTACATAAGACAAAATCATAGGCATTGAACTGAACGTAAATGGGGCAAGGGAGGAAGGTCAAGTGTGAGGTAGGAGAAGAAAGATGGGATAGATTGGGGGAGAAAGGAGGAGGGGTGAGGCGAGTCAGGGTGAGAGCCAGTGGGGAGGGGGGAGAAGGGCACACTTACCTGAGCCTGATCTGAGGTCCTATCAGATCAGTTTTAATTGGACTGAGTGTCACCTTCAGAATGGAGGAGCTCTTGCTGGCCGTTTAACCGGGGCGAGGAGGCAGAGACCGCCGCCTCTGTCTCCATAGGCTCCCCTTCCGCCTTGGTGGCGGCCGTGTCGCCTGCTTCAGAGGCCTTGTCTTTCTTAGAGGAGCTGCTCCTCTTTTCTTCTGTGTCCTTACGGTCTAGGAAACACAAGCACGGCAAACATGAAAGTACGGCTGGGCAATGAACGAACATTTTATCACATTTTTTTTATATCAGTCCAATCAATCGATAATTATCACATTTAAATGTCAATCACTTTGGTTATCTAAATAAACAGTGACAATTATTTTCAATAGATGCGTTTATACATTTGCAGAGCTTTAATTTTGAAGTAGATAGGTGTGTATCATAGTCTTCCGGTGATAGAGAGACCGATGAACATTTTAAAAATAGAGAAATGAGACGACAAATGGAATACAGTTAGGCCCGTCAAGAACTGTTTATTGTTGGTCGCACTATGAAGCATTTTTGGAAGTGCAGCGTTTCTTTCAGATGAGACGCTTTGGTTGCTATGAAACAGAATCTCCATGGGAATTCATATGTTGCAAATAAATGCTAGTTTGTGTTATGAACAAATTATTTTATTTGTAATATTCTATACATGATTGTTCGTGTTAGTATTGTGGTAGTCCGGGATATCGTCTGACTATCAATTTAGCCTTTGTTGTTGTCGTCGTGTGCAAGAAGTAGGGTGTGACGGTTGCTCGTAGTATTTGTCCCGCCCTTTCACTGCTGCGATTGGACGGCCGGGAAACAGTGACAGTGTTGGGCGTGGCATTTCACCCAAAGTTGAAAATGTTTTAACTTGAAAAAACGCTCAGCGCCCAGTGTTCTGCGTGGAAAAACGCTCAGCTCCACAACACGCTCCTGGCGTTTTTAGAAGCCTGGAAAAATGCAGCGCTCCCATTGGAATAACGCTGGCGTGAGAAAAAACACACTTTGGTAGACCCGGGGCTTAAGACACAGTTTACTTTTTTGAGTGAGATTAACAATAGTATGCCAAAGATTTGCTCACTGCGTTTTATTTTAAAATATATCGATGCTTAACTTCTGAAATGTTTTGTCTGATAGCAGGCTAAACAAGCGGAGGGGCGAACAGCTCTGTGAGCGAGGAGCTGAGATTCTCCCCGCTCCACTCCGCTCATATGCTCTGGTAGAGCCTAGGAATAAAATTGTCCTCACCTTTGTCTCTAGACGACCGCTCCTTGTCCCTGCTACGGCTGCTGTGGCGGTGGGACTTGCGCTCTGGGCTACGAGACCTTTTCTTGTCGCGACTGCGAGAGCGATGTTTTTTGTCTGAGCGCTCGCGGCTGTGCTTCCTCTCTCTATCCCTATCCCTGCTCCTGGTGAGATAGGGGGAAAATGGTAAAATAAATGTTTTCCAATATGAATACAGTGTATATGGCATTAACAGTTTTAAACATGAATAGCCAAAAGTACAGTATGTCCTAATGCAGAGAAGCAACTTTAATTTACATAATCAAATTGATAATGCATTGCATTTCTAAAAGAACTTGTTACATAAGCGCAATCAACAACACCTGCTGCGTTTGCGTTCCCTTTCCCGGTCTCTATCCCTGCTCCTGGATCGCCGGCGCTCCCGAGATCTGCTCCTCTTCCTGTCTGACGCGCGGCTGGAGTGGCGGCTGTTAGAGTGGCTCCGTCGCCCTCTTTTCTCTCGCTCCCTCTCTCTCTCGCGGTCTCTGTCCCTGTCTCTGTCTCTCTCGCGGTCCCTGTCCTTCTCCCTCTCGCGGTCCCTGTCCTTCTCCCTCTCGCGGTCCCTGTCTCTCTCCCGTTTGCGCTCCTTCTCCCTCTCCTTCTCCTTCTCGCGCTCCTTTTCCCGCTCCTTCTCCTTCTCCTCCTCCTCTTCCTTGCGCTTCTTCTCGCGCTCCTCCCGCTCGCGCTCCCGGTCTTCTCTCTCTTTCTTGCCTGCCGGGCTTTCTCCGACAGGGTCTTCGGAACGCCGGTGCAGTTTCTCCTAGGGAGGGGCGAGGAGACGTTAGCATGATCGACGCATGGTCCGGCGCAACACAGTGTGGCGCCGACGTGCCGTCTACAGAGCACTGGAACACAACATGGAAAGCTACCTTGAGCTCCTCCACAGTGGACTTGATTTTAGCATAGCCCATGTGCTGCTTGCCCATCAGGTGGTCGTCCACGCGGGACTGGGCGTCGCCCACGATGAGGAAGGCCCCGCAGACCTCGCACACCTCCATCTGCTTCTCCTGGGACGCGAAGGCCTCAATGGCCTGAGATCAAAGGGAAAAACAAAACCAAAACACATAGTAAGGAAATCTACTTCCCTTTACAGGAGATGGGGAAATTCCAGTCCCTTTGTGTGACTTGTACTATCCACACCTCCATCTGCTTCTCTTGGGATGTGGCCTCGACGGCCTGGGATGGACAGGGACAACCAAACACATTGATAGGACATTAGCTTCCCCCCAAAGGACACGTGGAGCTGCAGCGAAAACTATGACGTTGAGGTGTGAGGCTTGGCACGTTCATTTTTAACGAACGAAGAGTGACAGGATAACTAGCTTTAAGATAACCTTCCACTCACACGAGTTAACAGCTTTACACTTATTTGCGTGGCTTGTCCATGTGGCCTTCTACACCGAGCATCAAGCTGTGCTCACTGCCATGTACAGAAGAGAGGCACTGAGCAAGAGCAGAGCAGCCATTTTTAAGAAAAAGAGAGTTCGACAGGGGCAAGCCACACAAAGACAGCAGAGGTGGGCTAACTTACCGACGGGCAGGTGGTGAGAAGCTCCCTCTCATCCTTCAGCTGCTCCACCAGTTTCATCATGCCCTGGGCTTCTTCAACATGCCCCTTGGAGCCTAGATCCTCAATCTGGACAAACAAACAGCAATGCTTTATCACTAAAAACATGCAAGGACAAAGCCCTTTAGAGACAAGAGTATATAAATTAATTTGTTGATCACTACAATGTGCTCTAAAACATGCAGATGATGCGAAGATTAGTGTATGACCTGACACCATTGAAATGACAACAAATGTTAATCAGTGAAATATAACGACTTTAAAAGTAGATATGAAGCCATATAATTAAAAATGTATTCACAAACCTGGACAACTAGGAACTCTATCTTCTCAGTCAAAACAGTAACTTTCTCTTCATTTTTTCCAGTTGCACCTGGTGCCTGTAAAGAGATAATTACAAATAATTACTCTGCACCATATATTGCAGCTAAACAAAAAGACAACGGTATCATTTATTTTAAACTATTTTTAAAATCCAAAAATAAAGCATATTACATATTTGTAATTAAATACTGCAGATTCACATGAAAACACCAAGAATAAGCAGAATTGTTTCCATACCCCTGCGTTCTGCTGAGCCTGTGAGAGTGCAAGACGGGCATGCCCCCTGCGAATCCTCCTCTCCACCTCAGCCAAGAGGGACTGTAGATATCGCAGAAAGTCACGCTCATAGCCCTCCTTCATGAAGCGGGAGCTCTTCTCATACCTGGATAAAGAAGATTGACATTAGAACACTCCAAACTGATTATTATTCAAATAAATCAGAACTGGATATTGACATGACCAATACTCACATTTTCCTAAGATTTTCATCGTGGATTTTCTCACAAGGACCTGTAAGAAAGCAGTAACTCGTACATAAGTGGTGCTTGAATGCAATTCGGTCTTATTTAAGTGTTGGAAATGACAATACTTGCCTAAGTCAGAGCGTGTGTTTGTAAAAAGCTCAGCTGGGCAGAAGCCGCATAGATAATAACGGCATACCTATTTCAAGAAAGACAGCATTTTCAGTTCAGCATCTTCAGGACTTAAAATAAATTAACAGTTTTAGGTACGGTATGTTTTGCATTGCATAAGCAACTATATGTTAAGGATGATGCCGGTATTGACGTTTATTTACAAAATGTTTATTCTTATGTGTCTATTATTTGCCATTTCAACAGTAAGCCTTGAATTAGGAAAACATGAAAGTCTAAAAAGACGATATTTAACTTGTGTTACCATAACCAATTCGAAACATTTCCGATGTATTCCTCTGTAGTTTAGAGAATACATAGTTTCATTATAATCTTGCGGTACCGTAGCTGGTACGGTAACGTTACCGGTACAATTAGTTGGTTACCGTACAGTACCGTACTGGGCCAGCTACCGTACCGTAATGCCTTTAGCGTTAGCAACTGTGCTACAGACTACATTACTATACGGTAGATTGCCCAGGCAACTTTCAATTATTTACTGTCATCATACGTTAAGTCATTGTGCATAGTATCTCCGAAATTTTCAAATGTGTGCAATTTGCATCTTGAATAATACGAAAACGAGTGTTTGACATAGCAGATAGCTTAGCCACTTTGCTAATTTGCATAGCTAACTTACGGTCTCGTGGTCCCATCGAACGTTACATCGTTTCTCGTCGGGGGCCAAGTTTCTATCTCGGCCCATCAACTCATCGAGTAACTGAGCGGCGGATAACATGTCAACATTAAATGTTTAACAGGGTGTTTAACTGATGTCTCCAATCAATATAGCCAGTAGTTGCAACCATATATTGCGCGTTAAAGTATTTTGCTCAAAATGGCAGCTTCCGGCTATTCTCCCTACCACTACAATGCCCCGGAAGTACTTCAAAGTCAAAGGTGCATATCGTTATAATGTAAATTTGTAAAGGCTAGACATCTACCAGAGCATTGAGGTTGAGTATTTTAAAATCGTGTAGTTATTATCGTGCACCTGACCTGTATTAATTACAACATAGTACACATTAAAGTACAGTTTGAATATACCTTCAGTGTATCAAGTAAAACATAGGTTGAACATTTGCTTATTTATTCTAATTTAGCCCAATATATTGTAATCCGTAATGTCATAGCTGAACTATATGATACTATGAAAGGTATCTTTGACTAAAAGTAGTATTTCTTAAAAGCTTTTCGAGAAAATTGGTCATTCATCAACACCTGTGTTGAAAATTCCGGATAGATGTTAAATGAGAGCATTACAATCATGTCTACATTTTACCATCGCATATACAAAACCTTTACATCGAAAAATATTCTACATAATGGAGTTTTTAAATGGGAACAAATATTTCTTCCCATTGATGTCAGTGTTACATCTAAAATGCCCCCCGATGTGGTGGTGGGGCTTTTTTTGGCAAACCGCCGACGTTTCATTCACAAATAAATGGGTGAATTTTAGCTAACTAAATCGTGAGGAGTTGTCGTGCTATCATGGCATTTGTATGTTATTACATATTACCCTTGCATATAACGACAAATAAGGACTAGCCGCCTACGCTACATCTAAACCTACGTTAATCAACTAGAAGTTGCGTTAGCCGAAGCCGTTTTCACAAGCTAGCAACCTGTCAAGCTAGGCATCAGTGTACCGTAGCTAATAGTCGGCTTGTCAGTCTGCGTGCCATCACTGCGAATTTTTGAACGTGATTGCTACCAAAAAAAAAGTGACATAATTTTTCCTATGAGCTCGTTGCGTTAACATTGTGTGCCAATATGTCAACTACTTCGTTGGATAAGGAATTGCAGGAGCGATTGAGAGAAGCGTCTGCCATCGGGGATATTGATGAAGTGCGGACATTGGTGGAGAGTGGAGTAAACGTTAATTCACAAAATGAAATAAATGGATGGTATGTACTACGTACGTGTTAAATATACACATCGTGTGTATTTTAATCTAAGGTGTGATGTTCGTATTTGTTTTTAGCTGTCGTGACAGTGATTTGCGTGCTAGCAATCAGGGGCAAATGCCGTATAATCAGAATTTAAAAATGGGTCCATGTTATCCTATTACTCAGCTCCAAGCTTGTTTATCAGGGTGGCCTGCCGCAATTGTATATTGGTTATGCAAGCAGTGGTTGTGTTACAAGAGGAGTGGATGTTCATCTTAATGAATGTATTAACGTTTTTAAGTAATACGACTTTGAGACACTACCTCATACCCATAAGTGTAAGGTTGTCGTCATTTCTAGTTATTTTCCAGTGTTTAATTTCCGTGCTATTTTGATATTCTCTTTTAATGTCGGCTTGTTACAGGACCTGCCTTCACTGGGCATGCAAGAGGAACCATAAGCATATTGTGTCATTCCTGCTCGATTCTGGAGCTGACAAAGAAATACTCACTGCTAAAGATGAGTTTGCTGCACAGCTTACATCCAAACCAGAGATCAAACGGCTGTTGGGAGGTACATGACATATGTTTTCCCCTGTATATGTGTAGTCTTGTATAATAACTAATATAACTAGTATACTTATGTCTCAAATTAATATAATGTTAACCAAAAAGCTCTTATAATCCTACTCACCAGTGACTGTTTCAACATGCCTGCCACAGAAGTACTATACAAAGCAGCCGGCTGTAACAATCAAATGTTAGAAATAAAATGTTTACATCAAGTTCTTCCCATTCCCATACTGTGACTGGCATAAGCAGTTGTGCTGCCTATTTCCTTGTTTATTCTTTCCCTGCAGAATTCAGCCTTCCATTCAGAGTCAAATTATTATAATACGCAATATGATCCCCCAAACCTGTAATCTCTTACTCTCTACTGGCCCACAGACACGTTGGAAGTTAATAATGCATCCATTAATGAGTTATGAATGGCTCACGTTATATCATCATCATCATCATCTACTTTTTATCTTATAATGTACTCTTTGTATACATGGTTGTTACAGTTGAGGTAGAGGAAGTGCCTGAGCTCAAGGAGCCTGAGTTGCCAATCATCCCCAACTACTTGTCCAACCCGCCCTTCATGTATAGCAAGATGGACAACAAGGCAGAGGCTATGCTGGCCCAGCACATCACCCACAACGGCTCTGGTGGCCACGTGGAGGACCTGCACAGTGATCCACCGTCCCTTTCCCTCACAGACGAGCCTCAGCTCCCTGACGACCCCACCGCCAGCCACGGCCCGGGCCACGGCCTGGGTCACGTGGGGGCCTTTGTCCCGGTAGCGGAGCAGAACGGCTCTGGGCCCAACAACCTCCACCACCTGCACCAGCACCACGCGGCCGTGAACGGGGCCCTGCCCATGGACCTGACGGCGGAGCCCCACCTGGCCGGCCACGCGGACTACTCCCACCACATGGTGGCGGCTCACAACGGCACGGCCGTGTGCTCGCCCCCACTGCCCTCCCCCAGCCCCAGCAGCGCCAGCAATGGGGGCCAGGCCCCAGGCCCTGCCGCCGTCAGCAGGCAGCAGTCAGTCCCCCAGCAGTTGAGCTGTGGGCAGGCCAGCGGGCCCATGCCAGCCTTCCAGCCTTTCTTCTTCACCAGCACCTTCCCCGTCAACGTGCAAGGTAAGGGGTTTGATACTAATTACCTTCAAATATGTTTAATTTGATGTGACCTTGTATTGAATATACAGATGTGAGTATTTCTACAGAACACATTGATAATATGTACAGTTATGTATTTGTCTATATATGGTAATAAATAAAATGTTGCTAACCTAATAGGCCATATTTCTTACACTACACTCTAGAATGTTAAATCTTGTTATCTTATATGGGTTACCACAGTTGAATAAATATTATATTTCTGCTAAACATAGTTAAGAAAACAAGATGGAAGAAAGTAACTTAAATGTGTAGTAAGTCTTTGAAGAAACATGTTGATATTTGAACTCAGTCAAAACAAAAACACCCCTCACTTCAATACCAAAGGGTGCTCCCTCAGGAGCTCCGCCCCACACATTGGAAATTAATTGAAGGCTGGAATATTGTTGTGTGCGGTCTGCACCACTTTATGTTCCTATTTACAGAGCCAGTGCTGTGTAGAAGTACCAGTATATTATTATTTTATTCAGCACGCAGCCACGCATAGAGAACAGTAGCCTAGCGGACTGCAATGAGATATTTCATGAATTTGACAGTGTATTAGCTTACAATCGCTTACTATACCTTTTTTAAAGGTAGAGAAAATATGCTGGTGTTTCTACACAGCCCTTTCTTTGTAAATGGGAACACAAAGTGGTGCAGACCGCCCCACACAACACTGTCCTAGTGTTGATAGTGTGGGCGTGGAGCTTCTGAGCGAGCACCCTATGAGTTCAAATAACAATCTTTCTCCATAATGACTTACTCTACCTTTTAAGCACACAGAGCAAAATACATATATAGTAATACATATGTAGGTTATGCTCATCACACCTAAATCAGTATGACTGCGTAGAGAGGAACTATGGGTCCGCCTGTCTCTCTGCAGAGCTGGTGCTAAAGGTGCGGATCCAGAATCCCAACTCTCGGGAGAACGACTTCATCGAGGTGGAGCTGGACCGCCAGGAACTGACCTACCGCTCCTTGTTGCGGGTCTGTTGCCGCGAGTTGGACATAAGCGCTGAGCACGTGGAGAAGATCCGCAAGCTTCCCAACACCATGCTAAGAAAGGTACAGGGGAATGGGCCACATGCACTCCCTCTAACACAGTTTTATAGTTCATGTCTATCACCGCCTGCGACATAGTCTTAATTTAAGGCCCAGACACATACGGTGATTCGCCCATCGTTTTGCTTTGCAGCTGAAACTTGGTTGCTTGTTTACATTCTAGACTTTGGTTGTGTAGGTGTCTTTCTCATATATTTCCCACCCAAAATGTTTACTTCATCTGTCACTGTCAGTCCCACCCATCACGTCGCCTCAAATTGAGATTTGTTTATTTCTCTTGGTACCCGCCCACTACGCGTCGCCAACGGTTATTCCGTCAGTCGTCGCTACAAGTCACTGAATATTTCTGACATTCCATGGTCTCTCATCGCTACATCGCTGCTAGTCTCTTCCAGTGTTTGTGGGTTTTTACCAGTAGGGTTGATTTCAGAGGAAATCAACAAATGACATTGTGATACAGTGTATTGTTCCAAATGACACGCAGTATGTGCAACACGTTCCATTCCCAACTTGTCAAAAATAGCAGCTTGGTCAGTTACCTTTCTCGTCAATTTTCGAAGTGTTAGAAAGCCTTTAGCGTCGTAGGATGAAGACTTAGGTCATTGAATGTTACGGCAAGACTACGGAGTTACCACCGGTTTATTTTTAGCTAATGAATTATGTATCTACAACCAGGAGCTAATACTTGTGCTGAGATTGCATGCCCGTATAGCTAAAATCAAACCGGTGGTAACTCCGTAGTCTTGCCGTAACAGTCAATGACCGAAGTCTTCATCCTACGACGCCAAAGGCTTTCTAACGCTTGGAAAATTGACGAGAGAGGTAATTGATCAAGCTGCTATTTTTGACGAGTTGGGAATGAGAACATGTTGGTATGTGAGGTAAGTGCTTGTTTGTATGAATGTGATGTTCCTCATGTCCAGGACAAGGACGTGGCGCGGCTTCAGGACTTCCAGGAACTGGAGGTAGTGCTGGAGAAGGCAGAGGGCATGTCCCTGTTCCCAGGCTCCGGGGGGCTTACTGACAGACCCTGCTACAACATGAAGGCCTCTCGCCTCACCTACTAGAGCCAACTGGGAAGTCAGAGTCACCCTTTGTCCCACGGCGGGCCTTTTTTAGCAACCACCAAGCAACATTGCGCTCCTGGCTGCCGTTCAGTTTGGGCCTCGGTGTTTTGCCAATTTTTCAGTTTTCCAAGTTCTGTAACTATCGTTCCCTTTTGGCCCTTCTCGGCTTTAGTGTACCCAAGCAGCGCTAAGCGATTACTAATGCATGGTGTCCTCAGTTATGTAGAGTATTTGGGCGTTTTATTTTTCTCGCACTTTGTCTTTCTCTATTCCCACTGCTGCGCTGGGACGTTTAGAGGCGTGGGGAGGGCAGCTTGTCCTGTTGACTAGACTTGAATGGGAGCAGTAGCCTTAAATGGAAACATCCCTACACTAACTGTGAACTATGGTCATGAACAAATGTGGCGTGATGCTAGCATGCGAGGACAATGAGAGAGATTTGCATATCTCTTCCTGATAAGGTGATTATGCGTAACCAACCCAGAATGGAGTTGCAGCACAGCGGACTTGCACACAGCAATGTGTAATACTGGCAAATCAGATTAGAGAACGTTATCAAATGTTCTAACTAGCCTACACACATACAACATACACACACAGTTTTACATGCTGTAGGCACAAGCCTTAGTGTCTTTAATGCAGTGGTTGTTTATTGTAGTTCTGGTAGGAGAGGGGAAGTTTATCTCTGGACATCATGTTACATGTTTGCTGAATTTACATACAATTGAATCTATATCCAAGATTAACAGCTTTCACTAGATGCTATTGGTATTTCCACAGATTGTAATCCTTCACTCACACTGGCCCAAAGTACATTATATGGGTGTTGTTATGTCAGAAATTGGGAAAAGGTCAAGTCTGTTTCCTTTTTGATATCACAATTGAATCAAGAACAGGTTAACATTTTTAGGCATAATTATCTGCATTATTATTTCCTCTTTACTCTGCTACTTTGACCTTGCAGAATAACATTGAAACAATTATCTTGACTGAATTAAAGTTAAAAGGTAAAATATATATTCATTCTCATGGCTAATCTTTGAGTGCACTTTGGAATATACTAGCCTTCTCCCCTATAGATGCCAGTTATATTTGTATTCAACTGTGATTTGAGTGAAACCAAATACTAATCTAGCCAGCAAAGATATATTGTCAAGAATTAACAGCAATGTAGAAAAATAAAAAAGATGTAGCAATGACAAAGGTAATTCATGAAGTGTTAGTTTAAATGTGAGCACTTCCTGGAAACCTTTGCAAAATACTATTCTAAATCAAACAGTGATTATATTAGCCTGTATTCTATGTTGTCAGTTTGTTACAATACGGCAAACTTGATGCCGAAACTAATTCTGATATTTCATTTTGTAAGCACATTATTTTCTAATTAGCTACACTGTTTTTTACTTAATGGCTTTATCACAATTTTTACTGGCTGCTTTTTGAAAATGACATAATCCATGGAGACCAAGGCTGTATCAGATACATAACAGCCACGGAGCACAGAATAGTGCTACTACTGTTGCTTTTTTTCTTTGATTTTTTTTGGTCAGAACAATTGGCCAATGAAGACAGCTTTTGTTTTGTGATTGTCAACACTGGCTAGTTAAGTTAAACAATGCAGTAGGAGGTCACTACATGTATACAATCAACAGGTTTTACCAGTGGTAATTGTTTACTGTTCAAATGTATACCATAAGCGCTTGTTTTACTTATGTATGTTATATATATTTTTAACAGTTTCTATATTTTTTAACAAGTTAGGCCTATCGTATTCATGTCTCTGAAGTGTGTATGTGAGTACAGAGATGTTTCTAGGAATTGTTGTTTTTTTTTGGTGTAAGGAATGACTGTAAAGACAGGCTACCTGGCTTAAATATTGTTCTCTACTTTGTTAAATGCTTTATTATGTGGAGCGTTGCCAGGGATGGATGCTTGGCTGATCAAACAACATAGTAGAAATGTCTCTCTGGCCATTTTGTGCAATTTATGATAGAGGGTGAAATGTTTTATTTAGTATTTTGTAGAATCTGTTTTGATTCTGTTGAAAGGACATGGATAATGTTGTATTAGATGGGTTGCCTATTGTTCTAGAAGAAGAATACAGTTTGACCTAACCTATGCATTAAGAGTCTGCTATTTTTATATATATATATTATATGTCCTGTGTACTCTGAAAGATAACCCTAGGCACTGTTAAACTTGTAATTTCGGTTCTGGAGACCTGTAACACTCCAGACAATAATCCAGACAATGCATTTCTTCAGAACAGGTCCATAGATCCATATTTGAGTATAGCTAGGATTTATATAATGTATTATA
>JAODUH010000023.1:2498222-2509326 GCA_027564835.1 Typhlichthys subterraneus | reverse complement strand
TCCAGACAATGCATTTCTTCAGAACAGGTCCATAGATCCATATTTGAGTATAGCTAGGATTTATATAATGTATTATATTACACTTTAGTTTCAGAGATACTACAAGTGGTGATCATAGGTTATAACCGTTATTATATAGTTCTGTTTATAACAGATGATACTTGTTTCATCAATGAGCCACTAGAGGGAGCACATATATTGATGATGTCAGATGACATCACACTCATAAAGCTAATACATAGAATTAATTTAGATTTCAACATTTCTAATTTAAAGCATGTGTTTTACAACTTTAGTATTGTTTATACCGATACTTCATTATGTAACATAACCTACAATTCTGCATTACATCCATTCCTCTTTAAATATTTATTCTACTGTCTTGTCACACTTAATTTACACATTGTGCATTGGCTGCACTGATACAATATAATTTCACTATCAAATAATTGTGTGGCCCTTAAAGCTTAAGATAGCTACAAAAATATGCTTAAAGCACAATGCTAAATAGTGGGAGGTTATGTTGTGTATCTGCCTCCAATATATAATGTAGAGGTGTGCAAGGTATCTCCTCTGAAATAAAACAGAAAATACAGTGATTCACTCTAACACATATCCCCTTTGGCATTTAACCACAGGGAATGTCAATCACTATTCTAATAACAACCAGTCCAAACTTATACTTGCAAAGTAGCTACAGTATGTACTGTGCACTATACATTACATGGTGCTGCAATTTTACAAATATTGCAACATGTCTTCTTGTTAAAGCAGAATGAAATCTAATCCCAATAAAACATTGTTTAATTATGAATAAGACCATTAGCAATCAGTTATTTGAAGATTTGTCATTTGTTACATTGAACATTTAAATGAACATACTGAACGCTAATGCTGTAGCATGTCTAAACAAAGCTTAACTGGACGTCTTCCATGCCATACTATACAGCACAAGCAGGTTGTAGAGCAGTTCAGCTGTGGTTGTTGTGACTGCAGCCGGTCCATTCACTTTTGACCCGTGTCTGCACAGCAAGCATTCTGTATGCTCTTGTTTAGAAATGTATTAAAGAGGCACATACACAACATTTTGTTATGTTCCTTTCTGATCTAAAGAATATAAACAAAGTACAAGCTATGGTCATGGTTGAACACACAATATCTGTGAAATCCTTAACCTTTTCAAAGAAATGACCATGTGGTGAACAGATGTTCTGAAGTCACAATTAAGGGATGGCAATAATAAATATTGCATAATATAATAACATAACATAATATTGCATCATTTATATGGCATTGTCTCATTATATGGCATAATTGCATAATAAATATGGCTATAATGTTGCATCATAGCAGAATTATAGCATGCTTAGAAAGTTAGGGCTTATTTCATTAGCATGCCATAAAACATTGGCCTATACCATGGACACCATTCAACATACATGTATAGTTCTGAGCAAAAATACAATCTAAATTAAAAGTTTGATTTAAAAAATGCAATTATAGCCTATATATAATAAAACAATTCCCAAATATTAGTAATTAGTAAATTACTTTACTTTGTGACAGCCCCCACCCCAGCATCCCGCAGGCCCACAGTCTGAGAACCAATGGTCTAGACCCTCTTTCCTAACTCGGTCTAGGAATCATCTTAAGGCCCTGCTGTGGCAGGACATGGGTGTCACATGCTATTAATAAGCTAAGTAGCAACCGTCATAACACCTTCATTGTTTTGAACCGGTCCCGCCAGCTCCCCAAGCTTCTATCATGAGCAAAAGACAATAATGGAAGCGCGAGCCAAGCACTCTGACCCTTTTGCACATGGAGGCGTATAGCCATTACTTGCAGGTACGCTCCTCGACCAATGCTTGGGCCACCCGTGGTACGAGCTGTGCCTATGGTAGACTAGTTGACCTGGCATCGATCAAGTGAGATCGAGCAAAGATTACGCATTGTGGGGCCATTGTAGGCTACATTAAATATAGGCCTACTATAATTTACATGTTTTTTAACATTCCAGTGTATCCCATGTCAGTAAGCCTATCTTCTGATTCTAATCTTTGTGAAATAAATAAAATCCCATGTAAAGGAACAAGCCTTTAATGGCATTTTTAAGCAGATTTAAATGGAATTGGTGCTGTTGGCTCCGGTACTACATTGAACCCTGTGACATTGATAAGGACCTGTGAGACAGATTAGGTTGTGGCCGTCACCTCCATTGGGTCCTTGTTGTGCACCCTCTATAAGCTTATGAGGCCTTTCATACAATATGTCAGGAATGCCCAACAAGGCTGTCAGCCCGATCAGTCTAGTGCCCCTTGACGAAGTAATATGCGTTGTACATTTGACCATTCAGAATCATGCCTCAAAAATGATTGATAGGAAGCAAATTTGATGTTACATCAGGGGTTCATACCCGCTTTCAGTAGCTGTATACATTTTATTCAACATTACACACATTGTATAATGCATAGGGTATATGATAATTTATAATAGGTTACCTACATAAATATTAGCTCTGATGTACATAAAATTAGGTTACATGTAGATTTTAAGGAGCTGCTCCAGGAACACGCAGATCAACATTTCACAGCTCGATTTTTATGCCTATATAAAAATATAATTATTTTTGAAATATATCGCTATTGTTTTCATTGTTATTATTAGCAAACAAAACAGATGCTTCATGGGAGCGCCACAGAAAGATGGCAAGGGCACCGTGCCTGTCAAAGTCAAGGACTATCTCTCTCTCTCTCTCTCTCTCTCTATCTAGCTCTCTCTCTCTCTCTCAGGAGAGCAGGGGGTCTGCCATGTGGTCCCCTCCAAGCCCCTCCAGTGTCGGCTATGCTGGGAATGCAGGCTGTGGAACGTGAAGGTTAGGGGTGGAGGGCCAGAGAGAGCTATAGCCAGCAGATGAGACCAGGAAAAGAAAACATAACATCACTGTCTGTTTGTACGTGTGTGTCTGTGTGTGTGTGTGCATCTGTAAGTATGTGCACACTTGATGCTGTGAGATACAGATGTGTGTGTGCCTGTCAGTTTGTTTCTCAGTCAGTGAGGGCTCACAGACAGCAGGCCAAGATTGAGAATGGAGAGGGGTTGAGCATGGGCCTCTCTGGACTCAACAGGGGTCCGTTTTTAGAAGAGTAGAGGAAAACATTCTCTCTCTCTCTCTCTCTCTCTCTCTGATTTTCTCTCTCTTTCTTGTTTTCCTCTATGCCACAATCCATTCACTGTATATTGATAACACCAAATATTTACAATATTTTGATGCTTTAGCCCATATTCAAATTTTCCCAAACAAACTACACTATATTCACACTTCTCATAAATATCTGAAAAAATATATGTTTTCAGACAACTTGTCAGTTCTGCCTTGACTTCTCTGACGACTTCAGTTGTCTTTTATGTTAACTGTTACGGTCGTAAATAAAAGAAAATAAGATATTCAAAAGGCTTGCACATGATCCACAAGCATGTACAACATTTGGTGCCATCTTCTGGAGACTGACAGAATATTCAGAACATTCTTTTATAATGTAGACTATAATCTGTAACAATTTATTAGAAAATGTTTTGTCCACCACAGCGCAAATTGAATCAACCACTTGTGGTCACGCGTAAAATATTTTGCATGTGATCCTATTCAAATATCGCAAACGAAGGGTTAATAAGGTTAGCCAGGCGCCTTTACGCACAGGTGTCTCCCAGTTGTAAGCGTGGAGCCGTAGCCTGCAGACTGTTTCATTAATTTCATCGTAACTGTAACTCAGCTTGCTGTCAGGGTTGGCAAGCCACTGTAATTCATGTAGACCTAAGTAATAAGGTTTGCATACCACAACTTTAATCTCTTAGGGATATTAAACGTCAAGTGACGAATTTAGGGGTGTTCTCCACTTGATGACCGACGCTCCACGTCTCTCCGCTATTTTCAATGTTACACTCGTTACTACACGATTCCAACGGTTCAGAAATTAATGAAGTGCAATTTTGAAGAGCCGTTTTGAAAACTTCCACGTGTGGGAACAAGTGGCTCTTCTTGGATGCGTTTTGTTCGGGATTTGTTGTGGCCGTCCCGTTGCGCTTTTACCATGTGGTGGATGCTGTTTCCCCGATGGATCTGGTTCTTCTTGGGACAGTTTTACATGTTGCTGCCGTATATTGACATTTGTTGCGTGAGTGCTATGCCGATGTCTGTGGCAAAGGTGGTGTATTCCCACGCTGGCATGTGCCCAAACGAGATGAACCCCAACCTATGGGTGGATGCTATGAGCACGTGCATGCGTGAATGTGAATCCGACCAGGTACGTTTTATTGGATTTTTATTTTTTATCTTAAAAAATAAATGTTTTATGCTTATACAAATAGGCTATACCTTCCCTGCTCTCATGCCTTCAGTGTTAACTGGTGAACTGAAATGTTACACATTACTCACGACTCAATGTTTTATTGTCTTAAACACTTTTATGTCTGATTTAACACACAATTAGATTGTTGAAGATTGTTGTATGCTGCATGTACATACAAAGCTGCCATCGTGATTAAGATGCAAAATAATAATGTTATTCTCAGACAAAAATCGGCCACAAGGCAATACATATTTTTTTAATACAGTAGCTTATATAATATGGCACATTTTTCAGATAGTATAAATAACTTTATGACCACATAAAACCAAAATGATTGACTTGAATTGTTGACCTCTTAAAAGTGTTTTGATTAAAGTGTTTTGATTCACATATCCATATGAAGGCAATTAGGTAACTGAACAACTGCTGTATTTCTCCCATATTTCTACAACTCGCAGGATTGTGAGGCGTTTGAAAAGTGCTGTGCGAACGTGTGCGGCAACAAGAGCTGCGTAGCAGCACGTTACATGGACATCAAGGGAAGCAAGGGCCCCGTCGGAATGCCCAAGGGGGCCACCTGCGACAAGTTCATGTGCACGCAGCAGGGGTCCGAGTGTGACATCTGGGACGGCCAGCCGGTGTGCAAGTGCCGGGACCGCTGCGAGAGAGAGCCGCATTTCACCTGTGCATCTGATGGCATGACCTATTACAATAAATGTTACATGGATGCGGAGGCCTGTTCAAAGAGTATCTCTATCTCTGTGGTCACCTGCAGGTAACATGTTAAGTATTTAAAATATTTGCTTTGTTGCAGAAGTGACCTTGTAATTAATTTTTTGAAGATGTGAGTATATGTCTACAGAACACATGAATAATATGTATAATTATGTATTTGTCTATAGGCATATATGGTAATTAATAAAATATTGCTAATCTAATAGGCTTTTTAGTTTACTACATTCTAGAAATTGTTTGTCGTCTTATATTGGTTACATTTGAATACATATGATATTTCTGCCAAACAAAGAAACTTAAAGGTATAGTCATTCTGGACTGTAGAAAGCTTGTTGATATTTGAACTCTATCAAAACAAAAGCCTGATGCCTACAAGTCACACCTACAAGACATGCCTACAAGACACACCCAATGAGCTCTAGCGTGCATCACCAGAGCGTCCTGAAGATGTCAGAGAATGAGATTTACCTTATGCACTGCACAGCACTACCTGTTTTCCACTGTTACAAACGTCATAGGGTGCTCCCTCAGAAGCTCCGCCCCACACATTAGAAAGGCATTGCGAAGGCTTGTATATTGAAACTGAAATACTTTATTGTCATTGCACAGGTTTATGTATGAAATTTGCTTTGCCATTCCTGAATAAAAAAATAATAAAAAAGAAGACTATTATAAAATACTCAAACATGCAAAATCAATAATCCCAATCAATCATCATGCATAATCAATCATCCCAATCAATACATAAATAAGATCAAAGCATTTTAACAATATAAAAGCACTGTTGCACAGGTTGTCCCATGGTTGCACATTGTTCATGATAGACACCGAGGTGCAATGTTTGAGATTGTTCAGTTCATTGATGGCTCTTGGATAAAACTGTTATTCAGTCTGGAGGTGTTTGAGTGCTCTGTAGCGCCACCCAGAGGGCAAGAAAGAGAACAGGTGATAACAGTGGTGGGTCTCATCTCTCCTGAAATTGTTGTGTTGTGCGGTCTGTACCACTTTTGTGTTCCTGTTTACAGAGCCAGGGCTGTGTAGCAACACTATTGTTTTTCAGAACACACAGAGAACAAGCAGCTAGAGGGCCGCATAGAGATATTTGGTCAATTTGACAAAAAGTGTATTAACTTAAAATTGCTTACTATACCTTTAACCAACGTAAGTGTAACAACACACATTTTCCAAATGTCATTGTAAACTGTAATTCTGCACTGACTATTTGATGTAACGTACCCACACAGGTACCACCTGACCTGGCCAAACACCAGCCCCGTTCCCGTAGAGACCACCCTGCGTCCGACCACCGCCCTGCAGACCACCCTGCCTGCCGACATCCACCCTCCGACCCTGCTCAGAAGCCCCACCCAGCAGGCGGTGTTTGTGGGGGAGACCGTCAGCTTCCTGTGCGAGGTGTCCGGTAAACCCCGTCCAGAGATCACCTGGGAGAAACAGCTGGAGGGCACGGAGAACACAATACTGAGGCCCAATCACGTCCGCGGGAACGTGGTGGTCACCAACATCGGCCAGCTGGTGATCTACAACGCTCAGCTCCAGGATAACGGCATCTACACGTGCACGGCCAAGAACATTGGCGGGAACATCGTGACCCATTTCCCCCTGGCGGTGATCGTGAGAGAACCCAGAGAGAACAATGGAGACGAGGAGAATAGCACCAGTGTGACCTTTCCTGCGGCGGAGTGCCTGAAGAGTCCGGACGCGGACGACTGTGGCGAGGAAAGCAACAGCTGGTATTATGAATCCAAAAGGAACAACTGTTTCACCTTCACCTACAGCCAGTGTAATAAAAACCGGAACCATTTTGGCAGCTACGAAGCGTGCATGCTGTCATGCGGGGCAGAACTGGCTGCCCCCTGCAGCTTACCAAGCCTCCAAGGACCCTGCAAGGCCTATGAACCACGCTGGGCCTACAGCAGCATCCTCAAACAGTGCCAGTCTTTCGTCTACGGAGGATGTGGCGGAAACGAGAACAACTTTGAGTCCAAAGATGCGTGTGAAGAGATGTGCCCTTTTCCGAAGAACCACAACTGCAAGGTGTGTAAACCGCGTGGTAAGATGGTGACCAGCTTCTGCAAGAGTGACTTTGTCATACTGGGGCGCGTGCTGGAGTTGACTGAGGAGCAAGAGTCAGGCCACGCTCTGGTGACAGTCGAGGAGATCTTGAAGGACGAGAAGATGGGGCTCAAGTTCTTTGGCAAAGAACCCTTGGAGGTGACCCTCCTGAACATGGACTGGAACTGCCCCTGTCCCAACATCACCCGGGCTGAGGGGCAGCTCATCGTCATGGGTGATGTCCACAACGGCATGGCCGTCCTGCAGCCAGACAGCTTTGTGTGCTCCTCCAGTGTCCGGAGAGTCCGAAAGCTACGTGAGGTTCTGCAAAAAAAGACCTGTGATTTCATTAAAGAGTTCCCTACGATCCAGTAGAGGTCCTCAACAGGGTTATTTGAAAAAGACCAATTCACAATAACAAAACAAAGTGTATCTTGGTCTTTCTCAATGTTTTATCTCCAAGTTTCATTGACCTCACTAGCCTTACTGACACAAACTCGTAAATTGTGTATAATCTGTTGTTATTGCTTGTTTGTCAAAAGGTTTTCTCTCTCTCTGTCTCTCTGGGATTCAAAATAACTTGCGACCTTCTGATTGTTTGACATTGTCTTTCTGAATGTTATATTTTTACTATTTTTGACAGTTGCATAAACACTCCACCTCAAGTAAATAACTGGATTGCTATTTTAGAGTTGATTTTATGACATTTATTAATAGCATTTATTATTAAGCAATAAGGCCTTTATCAGCCTATATTGCTTAGGTTTGTGTGGGGTTACGTAGTTATGTTTTGCATATGTTCCAAGCACTGCAGCTCATACGATTTGATATGTTCCATTTATACCAGAATCAAATAAGCTCTTAATGTTCCTCTTGTTGTGGTATCTACAGTACTTTAAGAATGACTGATTCACATCAATTTGTATATGGATATGTACTTAATTTCGTATTTATTTTTGATCCTCTCAATATAGGGCTGACCAGCGGATATAGTCATTGTGTATGGGTGTGAATCTAACTACAACTATATTCTTAAATGTTATCTGTAAAACATTTGTGTTTATTCCTACTTAATTATGGTAACAAATAAAGACTTATAAAGTATTTACCACAAACGTCCTTATGATGTCCTATTTGCTGGGTGAATTATAATTGTCACATAACACTCACAATGACAAATAATTGCAATGCCTAATTTAAAAACATGTACAGTTTAGTATAGCTTTAGATTCATTGTTTTAGTGGTTGGCATTCTCCAAGCCCTTCCCCCCCATACAGACCACCACCACCACCAATCTGGGGGCCGGCCTGGCATTAAAACATGGAACAGGTCACATTCCAGCCCAGCTGTGGAGGCCTGTCGTGCTCAGTGTGTTGTGTTGTGTCTGGGTCTGGGGCCCTTGGATAGCACAGCCCACCGGCCAACTATTGGTCCTCCACGGCTCCTTTCATGTGCAAGGGGCCGGGGTGAAGGGGAAGAGTGATGTTGGCTCGCCTCCCCCACGCCACACACCCTTTCTCTTCCCCAGGCAGGGAATGAAAGCAGAGAAAGGGGTTTATGTGGACGAGATGTTTTCCTCTCACATGTATACACAAACACAGAGACACACAAACAGAGAAGCACACGCTCACAAATACAGACTTGATTTACACACCAGGATATTGTCTGACATTTTGATTTTTGGAAGAAAATAAGCACGGGATCAAATAATTTGCAGGACCACCTGCAGTACCTCAGAGGACCCCCTAGGGGTCCCGGACCCCCTGTTGAAGACCTCTGGTCTAGAGAGAGCATGGATTAAGTCCCGGGTTAGTGAAATTGAGTATACATTCGAAAGCCAGTTACAAT
This sequence comes from Typhlichthys subterraneus, assembly GCA_027564835.1. Classification (NCBI taxonomy): domain Eukaryota; kingdom Metazoa; phylum Chordata; class Actinopteri; order Percopsiformes; family Amblyopsidae; genus Typhlichthys; species Typhlichthys subterraneus. The sequence goes on along the minus strand of JAODUH010000023.1, from coordinate 2,500,323 downwards.
ATTCATTATGTGGGATTTAGGGATACTTCTCTATGACTGATGAGGAGGGTGAGAATAAATTGGTCTTATTAAAGGTCCACTGAGCAATATCAGAACAAAACATGATCTATTCTATTGTAAAGTGGCATGATTCACTACCAAAGAACTGAGAAACCGAATAAACCTGAGTGGTACAAGTGTATCTACAGCAGCGTTAAAGTTTTTTCTTAGAATAACATTGTATTGCTTTTTTTAACAGTGTACAGTATTCACTATGTTGTTAACAAAAGCAACTTAAATACAACATTTTGAAATTGTGAAGTTGTAAAGAACATCTACTTTGTCAGGTGGGGGGTTGTTAACATGAAACCCCCTAACACCATCTCCACTCAACTAACCCTTCTCCATCCTTCTTCCCCATCTGCCACCCCCTCCTTCAGGCCGACAGAAAAAAAACAGCACTGGTTGACAACCTTTGACCTGGCTAATGAAAAAGAGGCTTCTGAAGAAAGGCCACTTTCATTAAGAAGGATGTTGAGCAGTGTTGAGTACATAACTGGCCCGGGTTCAGACGAGCTTCACACAGAGTACACCCCCACACCCCTTACATGTCTCGGCCAGCTGCACTTTTCAGGATCAAGTTCACTCGCAGACCGCTTGCCCGCCCGCTACCAGCCAGCCAGACAGACAGGCAGACAGACAGACCATAATAACATGCCAGATAGCAACAGGTAGCAAGGAATAAATAAAAAATGCAGTGCCCTAGCTGACCCTGTACGGAAACGCTAGGCGTCATGTACAGCAATGAATGCTGCTGAGTTTGGAAGGGAGGGCTTACATCAAATCAAAACAACAACATAAATCACATTTAATATTTATACAGCAAAGTTGCTCTAGTCGCTGACAACAAGAAGACATTATTTTCATACATGTAATTAAATAGCTACAGCTACAGAGTTTAGAGACTACTTTGAACTAGTTAAAAGTAATATATGGTTCATTCATATTTTATTGATCCTGACATGATTGCCACAATCAAGTTATACTGTATTTATAACTAGCTCTGTGCTTAGTTCCCTTATTTTCCACAAGGGTGTACTAATTCTCTCTGTTGACAGGCTAAAAAAATGTAAATATTGAATATGTTCAAATTACACCAAAAGTGTATAAAACTCTAGATTGAATTCAGTGTTTACATTTATATCATGTTTGTTGTATTCCCATATCAGTAAAATATCAACACCATTTTCTGTGAGAAATTTCTCCAGCCATAAAAATGCTGTTTATCTTGTCTTTATTATATGTTTCTATTGCCCTATACTTAATTATATTATAATATTTATACAATTATTTATATTAACAACACAGTGCATGTGATTATGCATGATGATTCAGGACTGGGCCTAATTTCAGCAAGCGGGGTTAATGAAAATTCTGAGTTTGTTACCCCAGAAATGACGGAAACTCTGAGTTTTCCATCGCAGAGTTAGCCAACTCAAAGTTCAAGGTTGCTTGCTGAAATAGGGCCCTGAAGGGACTCTTCCTTTTGGGAAAATGTGTTTATAAACACCTGTGTAATTTTGAGATATGCCTGTGACGGCTTCAGCAACATTTTTCGCATAATGTTCACGGGCTTTTGCCAAATGGCTGATACCATAGTAAAATTACACCACTGATATCAGTCCTGTGCTTAATAACAGAAGCCTTTAAAAAGAGAATCACAAGAGAAACAGAAAGGTCTCTGCATCAGCACTGTAAGTATACCATATTTACTTTACAGTATATTTATATTTCATGAATTCTTAGTATTGTTTAATTTAATTATTTTTTTAAACAAATATTTTCCAATACTTCATATTATAATAATTGGACTACATAAGATAATACTGGGAAAACAATAGCACAGTAGTAACCATTACATCATAGATTGATCCTGTATTGTATTTGTTATATATATATTCTTTTGTCCTCTCCGGGAACCATCACCTTATCGAGGTGGAGAGGTTTGGGTGCCCCTATGAACCTGAGGGCTGTGTTGTCTGGACCCTAGTGCTCCTGGTAGGGTCTCCCAAGGCAAAGTGGTCTCAGGGGAGGGGCCAGACTAAGAATGGTTCAGAAGACC
>JAODUH010000023.1:2482972-2498122 GCA_027564835.1 Typhlichthys subterraneus | reverse complement strand
GCTGTGTGTTTGCTTTTAGTTTTGCTAAAGATAAGAGCAGTTCAGCTTAAAGCAGTGGGATGGGTTTATGTCTGTTGGGCATATCTGAAGTGTACTGAAGCTAACTGGGCAACACCCAATACACTACAGACTTGTGTGCTCATTGAATATTAATGTGTGCCTGGATGTGTCTATCTACTGTATTTGCCTACGTGTGTGTGTGTGTGAGAGAAAGAGAGAGAGAGAAAGAGAGAAATAGTTATTGTGTAAGGAGGTAAGATAGCCTGTCAATAAACAGAAATATCATACGCCTCTAAATGAGGAATTAGAGCAGTGTAAACACTGTTGTTAAGATCCATAAACACTATTATATTTACTGAACACATTCATATTTTCATAGTTAAATATGAAACTTAAACAAATATGTGCGGCATAGGTTGGAAATATGGAAATACATCTGAGAAAAATCCAGTGGCATTATTTCCTTGTCTACCTACTGGTAACTTGAGCTCATGTGTTCCAAATGGGTGTGGAAGCATCTGTGTCAATACCCTCAACACCCTTCTTCCGTCTTCCCCCGTGGGACTTAATGTACAAACATTTGTTGATGTTTGGGAATGCTACAGCTATAGGAATCCAACACTCCATCTGCGGCGTTTACAAAAAAACTGAGCTTTAAACGTGCATTCCAGTTTGTGCATGGGATTAAACAGTGATACAGTAATGTTGTTTTTGTTTGTTGTAGCTTTGCTATATGTTTATGCCCTTCCCACATAAGTCTCTTCTCCACCCCTCCTCTGTGAGTTTTTTCTAAGCATAAACAGTGTGTTTGGGTGTACAGTTGTGGGTCTGGAGGGGTGCTAATGCCAACCAAGGAGTGAGTTGAAACCAAACAACTGCTTCCCAAGGCAGGCAGGATACATTTTTGCCACTGCTCGTCTGAGAACCTAGTTATTTCCTTATGACGTGACGCGGTCGTGCATCATAACAAAACATTGAATTGAATGTTCAGTGAGCTGGATTGCTGGTGGCGTGTCATTGTTCTACCAGCTACCACGTGCATCCATAAATAGCGAAGGGCGAAGGGCTGGACCTAGCAAAATGGAATGTAAAGTCATTTTGAAAAGCTGCGTCGCTTCTCAGTAGAGATGGGTAGCATTACCATTAAAACCTAGTGGGCTAGCTGGCTGCGACCTGTTTTTATGACAGGCGGAGTGGGGGGCTTGTGGGTGAACAGGATTAGCATCAGTAGTGTCGCCGTCAACATTCTCACTCAGTCACATTAACTCTCTCCATATCCCATTCCTGCTTGTCATCAAGCTTCTCTAGTCTATCTCTAGCTAGCTAGCTAGACACCTATCAAACTACTGTATTATCTACATTACACATCTCCATGAGTTTCCTTTCTCTCCCCGTATGCTCTTAGGTTATTATCCTCGCTTCGTATCCATTTCAGCCATAGACCTACATAGGCTCCAACCCATGTGTCTCTCTCCTGTGCCACCCCTGTTCTGCGTTTTGTGTCTCTGTCATAACCAAAAGCCTCTGGCCTGAGGACCACAGTTGTGCAAGAGTGCTGGTAATCCACCCATCCAGTGAACCAGAGAGCTGTTTCACAATTACAGCCCAAGCATTCTCTCTCTCTCGCTCTCTCTTTCTCAACACACTAAACACGTCACAGATCATGTCGGAGATCAATACCCATGCACAGATGCACACACACACATCCAACAGCACAGTGTTCCATCTCTACAGTGCTGAACTTTACCCAGTCTGTCACCCCAAGTCTATCAGGAGACAGACAGACAGAGAGACAGTGATGAGTAGTCATTATATATCCCACTAGTAATGTTCATAAAACTACTATATTTAAACCCAAGGTATATTACAACACTACGCAGACGTGACTGCATAGTCCTACTTTGACCTCAATAGATAATGCTATCAGTTAGCCATTAACAGGCCTTCTCTTAAGGATGCCAGTTTATTGTGACTGACCACATACAGTTAGCCACCAACCCCTACCCTAACTAAAACCCTTCTACAGTCAACGCACAAAAGCAAAGGAACTTTTCTTTACCCCTCAACCCGAAAAGAATTCCTTAGATATATGGGGCATATAGGAGCTTGTTCAGGGGCTTCAGCAGTGTGATTATGCATGTGAGATTCCAATTTCATCAAATGGATAACAGGTATAAAGCTAAAGGTTTGTAATAAATCTAAAGATTTACTATTGCTTTTCTGATATTAGCTGAAGAGAACATGGTTTATAGTTTATGATCGCCTTAAATAAAATGGCATTTTACAAATAGTTTAAAACAAAAATGCACTCAGGATATGCATGTCCTGCTAGCTGGGTTTATTGTGTCCTATATGCAAGAATAAACTATTACAGTCAGCCCGGAGCATGATTGTTGGGATAAAAGTAAGTAAATAACTTATATTTAGGATGCAAGTAACATGTCAGTACCAATTGAAAACTGTGACTTTGGAAGTTAAAATATACTAGGGTCTGATTTTCCATACAGAAGACAAAATGTAAATCTCTATTGGAAAGGACATGTCTAGGCTTAATCCTAACCATTATGGAATAGGCATGTCCAAGCATGTTTCAGGCCTTCTATAGTGCATCTCAAATTGCAAGTGTTAATGCATTACAGATAACTAGTCTGTGGTAAGTCACTTCAAACTTAGTCTTCCAACTTGACAAAATCTGTGATTAAGTGCTTATAGTTGTATCTTCACAACTGTAGATTAACAGTTTTTTAGAGTACAAAGGTTGCATTTCAACTATAGAAATACATCAGCAACCTTTGAAATAGTCAATTAGGGGAGGTTAAAGTGAGCAAGAGATAACCATCAAATAAGGCTATGCAGGATCTGTCCTGACATGTAGGTAAATTGGAAATGTACTCAAATCTTAAAGGTAACATCAGCAATTGTAAGGCAGTTCACTGTCAAATGCAGCAAATACATACTTACTGTATATCTGCCATTTCTGCATGCCCTTTGTGTGCGTACTGATAATCTGGGATTTCTACAGAGCCCTGGCTCTGTAAATTGGAGCACAAAACGGTGCAGACAGAATCACACAACCATATCTTAGCCTTGGCAATGCATTTTCGGAGTGTTCAGGAGCTTTTGAGGGAGCACTATGGCATTAAAGGGAGAGGTGTTTGTTTTGGTCAAGATCAAATAAGATTTCTCCAAAATACCTTTAACTAGGCTAAACAACCACCACCAACAAAACACTTAACAAATGTAAATATTTTTAAAGATTTTAATACAAACTTAATAAACTATCAGTCCCTCTTAACATGTAAGACACTGACTCCAAATACTTTGTTATACCGTTTGTTTTATCAAGTATTGCACAATGTAGGTACAAAATTAATATACGATTACATTTTGTCCATAATATAGCAAAAATCTTTAAACTCTTAACAGAAAATACAACTCTTATGTTTTTCAAAAAGCAAATATTCTTTAATCCCACCACTACGGAATATTCTGTACACAATCTTTAGAATAGTCAATGTGTGTTTTCTTTTAAGATGGTTTCTACAATTTCAATAAAAAAAGAAATAACATAAAGTTGCTGCAGCCATCACGGATCACTGGAGTAGTAAAAAGATATAAATGCAATACCATGTCGTAGAAACAATAGATACTCTGATATTATACAAACTCTGTACTAAATTAAATTATACAATTAGAAAAAAGACCAGGAAATCCCACATTTAAGCCAATTTCTTTGAAAAATTGGCTGTGTCCAGTTATGCTTTAAATACTGAAAGAGGCCATGACTTGATGCTTTTTTCCTTATTTTTATATATATATCTTAAAATCGTCACGTAAAAAAAATATTTTGTGCTTGGTTGGCAAAAGAAATAACATTGATGCATGTAGAAGTTTAGGTAACCAAGCTTGGACATCTTGTACTACAAGCTTCATTTTTACAAAAAAATAAAAAAATAAACAAATTAGGGGTAACTCAAGGGGACAAAGTCTTTCACCCTCGGGCTCTTGCGCTTTGACTTGTAACATAGATCTTACTTTTCACAAGTCACTGTTTGTCAATTTTTCCTTTACATTCCATCGTTTTCATAATTTTTTAAAAAGTTTTTATATTTATATATATATCTGCATGTCTCCCCCCACCCCAATCCCATCTTATACCATGTGGACATTTTTGTATGTAGTAGTACCTTTATGTGTACTAGTTGGCCATAACTGGCTGGAATTGCTGGTTAGAATACTGCATGTTGTTCAAGCTAAAATTCAAGCCGTCCATAAGGGACTTGTCGTTGAGGCCACCGTAGGCCACAAACATATCAAAGGCATTGCTGTACTGCAGCGGGCTGAGGCTGAGCGAGCTGTCCCCAGGGAAGAGAGTGCTCGGGCTGCCCTGGCCCTGAAGGCTGGGGAACACAAACTCCTTGGCGTTGGGGGACAGCGCCGAGGGCTTCTGGTGCTGCTGCTGAGCGCCAAGGCCCAGCCCGTACAGAGAGTGCATGGAGGTCGAGATGGCTTTCTGCTTCAGGAGGCTGTTCACATTCAGGCCCAGGTTGGTGGGGGAAGTACGTGCCACCTTGTTTCCAGGAGCACTGCTGCCACCATTGGTGTTGTTGCTGCTGCTGCTGCGGCCGTTGCTCTTCATTTTAGTGGAGCCGAACTTTGTGGCGGCAAAGGTTGCGGTCGTGAAGGTTAAAGGCTGGGCGGAGCGGGGCATGAACGTAGGGCTGACTGCAGCCGAGTGGCCGAAGGGAGGTGAGGGAGAGGTGGAGGCAGGCGAGGTGCCGTTCGCAGGCTCGTTAATGGGCATGAAGACCTGCGCTTCCGGATTGAAACTGTTCTTGATCTCCTTGTCCAGATCCAGACCCGCGTTAGTAGCGCTACTTTCATTGCTGTCGTCAACATACAGCACCTTGACCGGCCCCTTCTCCCCGATCTGGTAGGACACCTCGTATGGGTCAATCCACACACTGAGGTCCTGGGGAAGGTTGTTACGGACATCTGCGATATCCAGCCCACTCTCTTTGGCCGCCTTCTCCACCACAGGGTCTACCTTCTCCCCCACGTGGATACATCGGAAGGCTGAGCCCTTGAATGGCTTTTCTGGGTACCAGTGTCCTTCGTACTTCTGCTTCAGCTGGCGCTCTAGCTCCTCCCCGAAAATGTTAACCCGTCGCCTGGGTAGCTTGTTGTACAGGTAGGAGATGATGAAGTTGAGAGCTACTTGGATTTCAAGCTGCATAGCTAACTGCTGAAGAGTGTGGAGACTGGGTGTGTCTGGCCTTGGGTTTGTCCACTAGGTACGCTTTGTTTATCCGTGGTGGGCAGCGCAACAGCTTGTCGGGCAGTACAAGATGTTTGGCTGGCAGCAGGCAAGTGGAACTAGAACCTGGTTGAAATGGATTCAAAAGGAAAAGTGCTGGTTTTGTAGAAGTGCTGGCCTTCCACTGGATGTTTTTCTTTTAGCTGCAATTGGGAATAAACAAACAAACAAAAAACTATTTAGGTTTCTCAATTAATCTAATCATTAAATACCACATAGAAATAATTACGAGGCATATTTTATCATATGCTAAATACTTTTAGCAGGTGTAAATAATAGTTTAAGAGCTGTTATGGTACTCTTTTGAAGTGGTTTTAAGTACACTACTGCAGACTTTGTACTGTTGAGCCATACAATGCCCTTTAAACATTAGGACACAAGGCTGCCAGAAAGTCTAAAGCATTTACTAGTTTTCTCATAATTGCACCATAAATATAAACAACATAGAAACAACTGTTCAAGAAAAACGATTACGTTAAACCATATTACTGAAATACCCAGCTTGACGTCAAACTCGCACCAGCGAATAGTGTTACATAATAGGCCACTTCATCTGCTTGGAGGGGCTTGGTTACAGCTATAACCTCTGTATAGGCTAATATGTTACTGCTGGCAAACAGTCATTCGTTCGATAAACTACATTTTAACATTTGAAGTTGGAAAAATGTGGCATTGAGATATTTTAGATTGGAAAATCGTTGCTGTTTGGGTGGTTTTAAATTATCCTGTCTCTGACTTATTTGATAAGCAACACAATACCACATTATTCGCAACGCTACCTTCATAAAACTACGATAGAATCCTTTGTCTTTTATCAATTATTCTGAAATCAGCATCGCCTACGCCTTAGTAACATATAAAATGATATGAGTGAAATCGCACTATTAGCCTAATACTATGCGACACCTAAAACACGATTTCGCTCTTGCTTTTAAAGCTATAAGACATTTTATTTACCACACCAACGCTAGGTTCTACGTCATCACATCATGCATTTCTGTGACAAAAAAGGCTAGATTGTTTCTACGTTGTATAGCCTATATCCCACTAGAGCCAGAGACCACCCTGGGTAACACCGTTAGTTCTATGGGTAACACAGTTTGGTGTGCGCGTACACACTCACACCCCTCACACACAGGCGCGCGTCCGCCGTCCCGACTTCATGAACTGACGCAGCAAATCATCTTACTACATTCGTTACTGCAGCCCCACGACAGCAATAACACATATTTACAACAACAACCCATCAAAAGTAATAAAGTCTTGATAAACAATACTTACGTTTTTGTAAAAAATAAAGATTCTCAGTAGTAGTTTGAAGTAGACTACCGTTAGTGCAAGTAGAAAAGTTAGTGACGTATAAATACTCTCTTCACAGGGAATATATTGACATTACAAAAAAGTATTCCAGTACATGTAGATTTCGGACAATTGGCGTTACATTTGCTTCAGTTTATAATTTAAGATTATTTAGAGTTGTCCTCTTTCAGCAGGCTTGCGGAGTAGCTCCCTCCCACACAGGAGTTTTACAACTTCGTCCAGCTCCTGCTCACATGCGCCTGTATTTATAGCTTCTCCTCCGCCAGCTGCACGAGGTAGGTGGTGATGCGGTTTCAGAGGCAAAAACAATGCGCGAAGATTTGATTGGTTAACTATACAACCCCCGCCTCTTGGCAAATGGCTCAACTCACGCATATTGTTATCTTATTGGCTGCTGTATGTTGTCAGTCGAAGATATATGAGTCTCTGGAATGAAGAGACACCCATTAACATGAACATTTGCGTCACTAACTTAAGTGTGTGATGATCGCGAAAGACAGAAATAATTTATTTTAACTTAAGGCACAAGAGACGCTAAACTAATTTATAGGTATCGTTTATGTAAAACAGCCTATTTCGTTATATGATTTAGATTAGGTGCAGCTTTTCGATTACTACATGCTAGAAGTTGTTTATGAGATAGCCTAGCCTACGTGATCATAAATGACGGAAAACATGCAAGTTCCCTCTACTATAATCTTCTTTCATGATACATAGTCAAACGGGCATATTGCTTAGCTAAAATCCCCTAACATGTTGAATATCTTAAAATGTAGTATATATATATATAGGCTCATAGATTTATGATGTTAGAGAGGATATTCTCACAGCGGAACGATACATTTGACGGCAAATGTGGGTGGTGTTGCACACTATCTAGAAAACACATGCGCTGATTGGTCAAAAACGGGGCTGGGGCCCTATGGTGAATGGTGCACCCGTTTCTAAGGTGCTGATGTATGCTCTCCGCGTCACAACCAACAAGAGCTGGTCAGTTTAAAGTACACACCACTAGGAATAGGCGGCTATCATATAGCCCCTAGGCCTATACTTTACATGGAGTTTTTGTTTAAACTTATTTTATAGATAGTCAATTACACAATTACAACATAAAATAAATCTTGCTGCATTAGAACAACACTTTTATACTGTAATAAACTTCATGGGAAGTTGATGGTCCATGATTGTAAGTAACCTTTTTTGTTAACAAGTATTTACTAGTTTGCCAAGTCATGTGTCCAATGTGAATATATGAAAGGACTTGTGGAAACTGGAAACCAGAACTGCATTATAGGCCAAACTGTGAATGATCAGGCTGTGGAAGCAATGGGAGGCCGTGGTTTGCAGTAAGGTTGGCATAAATTGGCGTCTCCAGGGTTGTTTACTGAAAACAGCTCAGCAAATAGTCCTACAAGTCAAAAGGCTGTATGTATGTATGTATGTATTTCTATACTGTACAAAGTATGTGTGTATATGTAAACATAACACACAGTATGTGTACATAATGTTGGGTATAATATTAACTCAATATAATCTTGTGTGGGTTGGTTCTCATAACAAACATATCTCATGTAACACAGCAGTATAAAGGTCAGCATTGATAGTGAGGCATGTTAAGACTCATATAATGTCTAAAAATCTAATCCTTAAAGTCAGCCTTCATTCATTGACACTTCTGTAACAGGTTCACATCGAGGATCGTAACCTTTAAAATCTTTAATCCCCAATCCATCTTCAAATAGTCTATGCTTTGACCCTATGAGTGAGGGGGAGTATATTTCAATGTAATTCTACATGTTATGTTTTACGAAATACACGCAAACGAGATCATTTGCAAAAATCTCCTGTCTCCTGAAGTGGAAATTCAACTTGAAAGAGAGCAATGATATAGATTATTTCTGGGACAATTGTGAAAAAGACCATAACACCCTAGTGTTTTGTGTAAACAAAGGTATAGGCTAAACTTAGCACAGTATCCACATACAGTATTAACAAGCAGATGCAGGTAGAACCAACAGATAGACATATGCAGAAGCGGATTGGCTGCACGTTTCTGACGCTTCTTACACCACCCCCCCTCCCCCCACCAGCAGCCCCTTGCCGCTACACACACACACACGCACTTCCACCCTTCAGCTCAGACAGAAAGCCTTTGACGTCACTGGTTGTTATTACTTAACGCGGCTCTGCGGAGTGCCCTGGGGTCCTCACAATAGACAGATGCTCGGCACTGCCTTTGAAGAGCAAATGAGGAAGCGGGAGAGAATCATATAGGAGAAGAGTCTAAGGAAGGAAAGACATTAAAAATCTGCAGCTGTGAGAATAGCTCTCGTGGGGTGGAATGGCCTTTATGTGTGCTTCTCACCGGCATCCCTTTCTACTGTCAAATGCAAGAGTTTCGTTCAAAAACAAGGTCTTTGTCATCTGATTTATAGTTGTTTTTATGTTTTGTTTAGCTAAATTATTATGTCTCAAAAAGCACATTTCTTATGCAGTCTTATGCATAATATGTATGTAATGTTGTATGTTAATATACAATATATGAGTAAAACCATATACTTGTAAACCTACACATTTCAGAAAAGGTAAATAGCTTTTCATTTCAGTTAGATAGCTGTAGTGTAACAGAGAGTTAAATATAAAAAACATACATAAAACACTATACCCCAACTGTCCTCTCATACCTAAGTCAAATTTGTCATACTTCGTATTCAATTTAAGCTCATTATATGTATTATTATATAGGCTACAAAATAACTAAATAAAACAGTAGTATATGGTTTATATACATATATTTACTATACATACAATCACAAATTGTGTGTGCATAGAAATAAAAATAAGTTTCAACTGCAGTTTATAGTGAAGGCAAAATAAATTACATAAACATTTTATTTTTTACACTTGTATAAGCTGTCAGAGTTGGCTAGCCCACTCATAAGCAGCTCACATCCATGCTATCAAAGCTTGCTCATGCAATATGTATACACTAGCAAACAGGCACAATCGCAGTGCAGTGATGCATGGTTTAGTACATGTAAATAAATACATCGGTTGTGCAGTAGCCTGGTGGTGTTTTTCTTTTAGCCGTATGTCTTGTCAACATCCTCATAATATACAGTAGCGAGTCTGGAACATAATTTGTCCATTGGCAGATCACTGGGGGCACAATTGATAGATGCATTCTGCATCTATACAGAGAAGAAAATAATAGGCTGAGATTCACAAAAACATCATTATGTCACCCACTATGAGTGAGCACAACACAAAATGGCAGATTTATTGATCATGGCTTGCTGTCAGAAAAATATGAATTTGAGAGTGAATTTTGTTTGCAATGTTTGGAGACCTTCTTTCATCTTAGGTTGCGTTTGGTTCTGTTATTGTGTGTATTGAGGGGATATACTTTTGAAAAAGGCTATATGTTATACATAGGCTATGTCGTTTGCACATCTTGTTCAAAGGTTGCACTATAGCATTAAAATAACAACATATTCTGAGTTTGATATACTGTAGCTAGCTCTACAGTAAATATACTGTGAAGTATATTCTTTGCTAAACTGTCTATGTGGGCATAGGTGTCTTCTCTCTGTGGTCTTTGCCTTTGCTGCTTTGGGGCACACAGCACACCAATAGCATTATAGTATAGCTACCCTCCTCCTTTCCTGCTCGGAACTGTCCTTGTTGCTGAACTGTTAGCGATAGCTCAGATACTGTGGCTTGCACTCCACTCTAGTCTTCCTACCTTTCTATGCTGCATGGTCCCTCCTTTCTTACGCGCCATACGGTGTGTATGATACCACCACCCCCCCCACCCCACCCCCCCTTCCCAACCAGCCAGGCTTGTCTCTGTGATATAGAGTAGAATCGCCCCAGCCTCAAGGACGTGGCTGCATGAGGATCAATCTGGTAATGAGATGTGAGTAGCTGACGGAGAGGATTGGTAATTGTTCCTGAGGTATTCGGGTTAATTTATGGGAACATTGCTTTTAGCAGCGTTCCTTGTTGACAATATACTCTTATGCGTTACCTCTGCTCCTTTCATGCCCCTGTATAGCTAAAGTATGATTAAATCCCTCTCAACCCCTCCCTTACATCACAGACAACTTCATATTTAATGCTTTTCCTAATATAACATAATGTAGTGTATTCATAACTACATGATACATGATTTTATACTGTAACTGCTTTGGCATTTGACCAACTTGCCAAAATAAATTCAGCCTTTATCGGTTTTATTTTTCAGCATTTCTTTCTACAGGCAGGTCAGAGGACTTAACTATAGAGTAGCAGGAGGGATTCACCTTTGTAATGAGTGCTGTAGCTTATGTCAATGTGAGCTGCTGGATGTCACCGGGACACTGGAGAGTGATGAACTGTAAAATGTGGAATCATCAATGAGCAAAAGCTGTTCTGAGCTGTCGCCAAGTTACCTAACATAGAGTAGTATCATGGGGCAACACCTAAATGCTTTGATAGCAAGTTAATATAGCTAATATATATACTATTTATATATCTGTATTGTGGTTATATTTTGCTGCTTTCACACCAGCATCTTAATTTACCATTAAAGCTGTCTAATTTGTTTTGCTAATTAAATTTCTAACCTTGTTAACCACAAAACTAAGCATTGCTATTATACTGTATCACCCTTGTTATTCATCAAACATTTTTAATGACAACTAAGAATTTGTTAAAATCGTTTTTGGTTACCTAACAAACCCTCACACAATTGCATGTGGGACTTCTTAACTGTCAGCAAAATATTTTCAATAATTGCTGTGCAACATCATTTTGTGAATAACATTAACTGTGTTTGCTTGCCCCATGAAGTCATGGTTTCTTAGGTGCAATCCAGTGGTAAATCAATGTACCTTTATTAAAGTAATAATACAACTATGGTGGAAAAGTGTAATATCCAAGATTAGATTTCACAGTATAAGGTTTGTTAAAGCTCTCATTACTCAGATCAGTAGTCTCCTTCTACAGGTCAGCCTTAAAAGATAGTGCCATGTCATCATGTCACAGACTACCGTTGCATTATATTTGGCTTGGGAAAGGGAAAAAATGACTGCCTTAATATTTAATGCAGAACCCTGATGAAAATAAGTACAAGTCAAGGCAATATCTGCTAATCGGTGAGCACATGCACACCAATATTCCATTAGAATGTCAGTATGCTGAATAGAACATGACGTGTGCATGTAAATATACAGCATTATATTAAACGTACAGTAACCACAGAGGTGAATTGAAGAAGTTGAATCCTACAATACAAACACAATACAAACACCTCCATCACTTCTTTGGGGTGGGGGTCGAAATACTGCATGAAGTGATAGGACACACTCAGAGGTGTGGGGAGACCAATCTAGGCCAGGTTGAAAGAGAGCAGAACTGCAGGGATGGATGCACCGTGGAAAGGAGGGATAATAGAGAGTTGTCAGGGACAGCTGGGAGGATGTGAGGCGGCCATGTTTATGAGCCATAGCTGTGGTTTTCAACCCCCTGCCCACCTTCCCCAAGACCCAAGGGGATCATAGTAGCTTGTGGCCTGAATATTCACATACTGTAAGTAAACTATCAACAGCCATGCACTCCATGTTTTATTAATGAATCATTTTGTATGTATTACGATTCAAAATAGATTCAAATTATTATTTGGATCCAACACAAAGGGGAAACGGAGAGAGAAGATGACGGAATAAAATAAAAATAATATAAATGAAAAGATTAATGGATTGGAGCAGAGCGCCCAGCGGTGGATAAGAAGGGCAGCGAAAATTGATTTGCGGATAAATGAAGCGCCCCGTTCCCAAACGGACAAAGGACATCCGCGGAAATGAATTTGAATCAATTCCAGAACGCATCCCTTGCAAAGACGGAAACACAAGATGGACATTTCACACTCCACCCCCCACCCGCCCACCCACAAAAAAGAAAGCAAAAAAGATCTGAGGCCTCCTTTTGAGAGAGCGGGAGCCCCCAACAGCAACAAAAGAGAGATATGTTCAGCACTATTGGAGGAGGAGGGATGGGTATGTGTATTGTGATACTGATGAAAAGTGACTCTCAAAGACGCAGCGAGCAATTAGGATTCCCAGATTGAAATTAAAAGCAAACAACAGGGGCTGTCTGTCGAGAAGTGTGCCTGAGAGATGAAGGGACAGATAAGGCCAGACAAGATGGCAGCGAGAATAACAATCGCTCTGTTGTGTTCAGCGGAGGGAGGGAAGCTGTTCTGTATTCATGGCTGTGGAAAAATACTTTGACGGTCTAGTGGATCTGTTTTGCTCTCTTTGTGCCCAAAGTGCACGCGCGCACGCGCACACACACACACAAAAGCGCACACACCGGCCCCCACACACACAGGCATACAGTATGTACACAGTAGCATACATTTGGTAGACCTACATGTCTTAGTAGAGCAAGCATTACCCTCAATATGTAGCCACATCCAGCTGCCGTCTGTGCAGCCATGCACCAGCAGAAATGTAGTCTACCTTCAAATGAGATGTTCATACGAGCCGTAAAGATAGCTTGCAGCAATATGACATCCATATTACATTGCAATGGTCTGGGCTATGCTTTTTCAATGTGAATTTTCAGCTCTTTATTGCCTTCACTGTCACAGGAGCCATTTTGCATTGTGGACCATAGTTCATATATTCATTTTTACATTGGAGTCTGACTCCCTTTTGCGTTGGTCATTCGAGGAACAGCACGTTTTTTCCACTTCTGCATTATGCATTTCTCAGCACCGGAGGCACCCACTTGATATTTTTGTATCTTAAATACAGTATACATTATACTAATATTATCAACTATCTATCCATCTAAAAAGCCTTTCATGTTCTTAAATATATGTATATTTTATTTTACGTTTGTATCGGCCTAGACACCAAAACGTTATTATATTTTTAATGACTGATCCATCAGAATATAAAACATAGGTTGCCTTGGCTTGCACGATACAGTTCATTATATATGGGTAAAAAAATAATGAAAATATAGAAAGATAACATATACTATTTTTATATATGATAATACATAAAACAGAATTATCCAAACTAGATCATTAATTCATCCACTAATCACAGGATGCATGCTGATTAGAGTATAATTATGATAATCCTTTTTGGAAAGAATATTCGAGCTGCGCTATCTCTCCTTTTCCACGCTTTTCAGCACATTAACCGGCAGCTAACCTCCAGCAACTTCTGGCCTCTTTTCATTCTGGCTCAGTGCCTGATCCTGAATTAAACACCAGTGGAGATATCAATCGGAACAGTTGCTTTACCCTGATGTCATCCAGAACTTTCACCCTTCCTCCGAATCGGAGCCTCTGAATGTGAGAGTATGGCTTGAGACAGGCGTCTGGTTATAGCTCAAGGAGTCTCCTGTCTGGAACGGGATTGCCTGCCACGGTTTGGTCACCATGACGAGCTCAATTGTCCCGGACTAATGCATTCTGGGATGGACGTGGTCACATGTAAGGGCTCTTTGGTTCATGGACCATTCAGTCAAGCGTGCTATGAAAACAAATTCACTTCAGCACAAGCACATTTTTGTTTTAATGAGATTCTGTTCCACTGTTTATAATAGCTTCATGTACATTTAAAAATCCTGTAATATATATGATACAACATTCAGTTCTGTTCGTAATCCTTTCTTTCCTTCCTGACGTGTGGCATGGAAGAGTTTTCTATATATGGTGTAGTATATGGTGTATATGTATGTATGTATCTCTGCACGCATGAAGCAAAGTCTTACTCGCAGACACACACATACACACACAACACACAACAAACACACAGATGCACTCGCGCGCACACAAAACAGCACGACTCCTAACAGTTGATGCCTACTTGGAAACAAACATATTCACAGTGAGTCAGATGTACAGTATGGGTAAAATGAGAAGCGTGTTAGCTTTATTTAGCCTCTGTCCTGTGGAGACAACAATGTGAACCACAAGCATAGCATGGTGTGAGCATCTTGATACAAACAAATGGAACTACGTTATAGTAGATAGCAGCCACATATTGGGTAAATCAAATGTGTGTGTGTGTGTTTGTGTGTGTGTGTGTGCGTGTATGCGTGTGCGTGTGTGTGTGTGTGTGTTTGTGTTTCTTACGTAAAGGTGACACAAGGGGTTGGGAATATGGTGAGATATGAGCAAGCTGATTTAAACTTAATTTAGTACTTTATGTAAATATATTGTATACCACATACTGTATTCCAGTGAAAATTATGGTTTTAAATATAAAGTGATACTTGTCACGTCCGGGGGTGGTAGTGAGGATCCAAGTGCAGGATGTTGTTGGTATGATGGTTTAATGATAACCAGGTTTGCAGAACAGAACTCAAAACACAGACACAACTAGACAAAGTAATATAGACCAATGATCCAGCACAGAGGCGTTCCCAGGCCAATGTGGAGATATAATCTCTCCACCTAGTCCTGGGTCTTCCCGGAGGCCTCCTCCCAGCTGGACGTGCCTGGAACACCT
>JAODUH010000023.1:2442023-2452103 GCA_027564835.1 Typhlichthys subterraneus | reverse complement strand
TCAGAAAGCAAAAGACATCGATTCCATCTCGATTTGATGTAGCAGCGATCCGAACACACCAATGTACAACACAGATAGCCACAGAAGAACAACCACGGACAAACTACTAGGCAAAGTGGGCGATCGCTCCTTTGTTACCTAGAGTCATCCTGACTGGTCGTAGAGTCAGTTCTCCTCTGGTTCCATGCCACATTTTCCCCAGTTGGCTCAGATCTAAGACAATTGACAGTTTAACTCATTTAAGGTATGCCGTGTTTGTTGTATGAAGAACGCGGTCACCACTTCAGTTCAAACAAAAGGGACAATACCAAAAATAGATTGTGGTTTTGGCGACCAATGTGTGTTGACGATAGCACCATTTGGAAAATATAATGAGCTGCCTTTATCGTATGTGATCTTGGCGTCCCTGTAGAATACCTAAGGTTAGAACGTTGTTCGTTTTAAGAGAGTAATAACGCCAGGAAATAGCACGGTCTACTAAATAAATAAGTTACAGAAATTGTAATCCAGAAAACATATGTGCACTGACAATATTACCTTGTGCCTTGATACAGGTAGATGGTGTAGTAATTGTTGAGTTGTGTTTTCTGGTTGTATCCTCCAATTTCTTCGTTGTCAAAATCATCTTTTTCTTCCACATCGATTGAGTCTTGGAAGGATGATGTCTGGGATGTAAACATTGCTATTGATGCGTGTAGCTTACTAACATCTGTCTAAACTGTGTGTGTGTGACACAGTGCGACTTTGCTTATTGCTGTGCTATTATTTCCACGGGCATATGCTGAAATAACACAACGCGATAAAGACGGTCTAATGATCCTACGTGAAGTAAACAGCCCTGTATCTATCACTCTGTATATATTTGCGCATGGGCATTGGGTAGACGAGTACCGGTGCGTCTGTATAACATGCCCGAAACATATATTTTATGAAGGGTAGTTCCACGTCGAAAGAAAAAAAAAGATTTTGACAACACATTTATCTATATTTGTAGAATTTGTTGTGCAACACATTACTAAAATGCTACAAAATAATTCGTTAATATTTATTTTTAAAAAAAAAGGACAACTGGATATGTGCGTCGGCCATGGCGTCGGCGTCGACATGTCTTGTGGGATGTGGGAGATCAGACGCCATCTTCAGTTTGCTTGTGTTGGTCCAGCAGTAAATTGTCATTACATGAAACATGGGAAGAAAGAAGAAAAAGCAAATGAAGCCCTGGTGCTGGTATCCTTCTCGTGTGTGTTGTGTGTTACGTTTAAGCATTGCAGTTTCTAATGGCTTGGATATTCTTCCATACGGTACTATTTACAGTGAGTTGTATTCTGATAGAAAGCACTTACTGTAGCCTATGTACAGGACAGTAGCTGCCTTATCCGTTCGTTTTAGCTAAAGTTACAGGCATTGTGAGACGCAGCAGGAATACAAGACGTTATGTTTTTTCTGTAATTACATAGTCTTCTTGTAGTATAATAGCCTACCCTCAGAGTAAAAGGTGTTCACGTTGGCAGGGGGTGACTATTATATTGGCACTATCCTAAACCAGACACACAGGTATTGTAACAGAGATTTTGACGATGAAAAAATTCTGATTCAACACCAGAAGGCCAAGCACTTTAAATGCCATATATGTCATAAGAAACTGTACACTGGACCTGGGCTGGCCATCCATTGCATGCAGGTGAGAAACTCTATGCAGCGGTTACAATTTAACAGGCAGCATTTACATTCCCTGCTTATACACTCTTCAAATGTTTTATGTAGGTACATAAAGAGACCATTGATGGCGTTCCCAATGCAATTCCCGGAAGAACAGATATTGAATTGGAAATCTATGGCATGGAGGGTATACCCGAAAAGGACATGGAGGAGAGGAGAAGGGTACTGGAACAAAAGACACAAGGTACATAGTAATACCACATACATTATCTACTACTACTATTTAATAATACAACTGAAAGTACAGAACAGTTGTGTCCTGTAATTTGCTTCCGTCAGATTCTCAGAAGAAAAAGCAGAATCAGGATGACTCAGACGAGTATGATGATGACGATGAACCAGGCCCTTCCTTCCAGCCGCCTGCTACTACTGCAGCTGCTGCCCAGCCACAGGCTGCCTACATCCCCCCTATGACCCAGCCTGGCCTGCCTGCTGGGTCCACAGCACCGGGGATGCCTCCCGGCAGTTACTCAAGTATTCACATTCATGGGCACATCATAGTTAAACTATTTTAGTTTAAACTTGGTGGTCTGGTTGGTTTCAGTGCTACACGTAACGTAACTATTTGCACTGCAGCTCTATACATATATTAATAACTGCACATATGTATCCTATTGCCTTGTTATTACTAGCTGCGTCTGTGAAATCTTCCCCACAGGTAAAATGTGTACATTTTTGTTTCAGGAATGCCCCCAATGATGCCAGGCGTGCCACCCATGATGCCCGGAATGCCCCCTGTAATGCCTGTAATGCCCCCGGGGTGAGGTCTTGGTGGCTTCATCGACACAAACCCATGTTCTCCCAACTGTATTTTCTAACTGTGTCCTTTTCACTGTTTTAGTATGATGCCAATGGGTGGGTTGATGCCACCAGCGGGCATGCCTCCCATGATGCCAGGCATGCCACCAGGTACACCCTTTACCCCAAACCTTTCATCCCAATGTCCTGTTGATGCATGCCTTGGATTTCTCACCAACAATGGGGCTCTCTGATGTGAATGGGCCCTTTTCAGGCTTGTACAGACATGGATAACTAACCACACGTTGCTTAGAGTCAGGAGTGTTGCAGCAGGCAGACATATGCAACCTGCAGGACCAGAGGACCACGCCTCTAATGTGTCTCTCTCCCTGGCAGGCATGCCTGTCTCCGTGGGGCACCGTCCAGGCATGGCCCACATGGCTCAGGGCCCCCCTGCCCCGGGACCAGGCATGCTGGCCCGGCCCACCATGCCTGCAGCCACCGCCCCCTCAGCCCGACCGGCTGTGGCCAAGCCTCTCTTTCCCAGTGCTGGCCAGGTAACGCCATGGCAATGACGATACTGTTGTCCATTCTCACCTCCAGTCTTCTATGTGACATGATGCATCATGGGAGGGCATTTGTTCCAGCAGTGTTTAAGTGCTGTATATGTGTAGAGATATGATATGTGTGTGTGGGGAAGGGGGGACATTTCATCATTCGTATTTTTCACTCTTTTCTTGTGCTGCAGATGGGGAGTCGGGTCGCGGGTGCTGACTCTTCCAGTGCAGGCTCTCTGTGCGCCCCCTCTAAAGCTCTGTCCCCTAGCGCGTCACAAGTATGCAGACATGTATCTGCCTGCCTGCCTCTATGACCAGCCGCCGCTTCACAGTTGGCCCACCCCGAGCCCCGCCCCTTTCAACCTAGTTACTGTAACAGGAAACAGGAAACAGGACAGACAGCTGAAGGAGTTTCTGTTGGATTAAAAAAATGCTCAACTGTTATTGGAGGACAGGCGAAAAGGGGTGGGGCTCGGGATCGGTCAATCGTATATAGTTTGCATAGGAGGGAGTAGTGTTATGGGCAATCTGTTGTGTTGGCTGTGTGTGGCAGGATTTATTTGAATGGATTTCATTTAAGATAATTTAGAAATGATAATAATATGTGGTAAGGGATGCTGACATCCAACTGTGTGTGTGTGTGTGTGTAGAAATGAGAAGAGGTTAGATTGTGATTGATACATGATATTCTACGCTTTTCTCTATACTACAAATCTGCATTTATAGAACTAATCTAGAATCTAAAATGCCCTTGATGTTGATCTTCTCAGTGGATTTACATTTTTGTTCAAGTTCTTTATATGCACATTTGTACTACAGGCTATACAGTTCTTCTTAGTACATCATGTAACAGCATGCTTTATTGTTCCTGCAATCTATTTCCTTGCTGGAGAGAATCTTTTTTGATTTGCCATGGTCATACTGGTATACATACAGTATGTCATGTTGCTCTTACATGTAAAACTACATAGTTGCTTCTGCTGAGTTAAATGATCTATAAGTCGTAGCAGCAGCAGCCGTAAAGTGTGATTTAGGATGGTTATAAAATGCCTGTCTCTCTCTCTCTGCCTGTATAGAGCCAGCAGACAGTGCTGGGGCCGGCTCACTCCTCCACATCATCCGAGCCCTCCACGCCAACATTCCCGGCCTACAGTCAGGCCCCTGCCTCAGTGGACAGCCCTTGCGCTGTCTCCAAGCCTCCCTGTACTGTGACCAGTAAGCCTGCCACCCTCACCACCTCCAGTGCAACCAGTAAGTTGATCCACCCTGATGAGGACATTTCACTGGTAAGTATCCCAGCTAAAACTGTCCCTAAGCCAGTCACCCAGTAATAATTGTTGTAGTTAAAGGCTTACTATAACATTGCTACGCCTTTTTGATTTTGCATTAACATTTTTGATTAATTGCAAATAATGTTTCTAGCAAGTTGCTTGTATGATGCCATGTTCTAATCTTAGTTGGTTCCTCTTTGCCTTATGCTCTATGTTTTCGTAGGAAGAGCTGCGCGCTCAGTTGCCCAGATACCAGCGTAATGTCCCCTGCCAAGGTGCGCCCACTGTCTCTGCCCCACCAGTGGGTCCCATGATGGCCTCTCAGCAGGCTGGCACGAGGCATGCCATGCCCGGTAGGCACCATCTCTCCTGGCACTGTCTTCCCTTCCTACGTGCTGCTGTCTGTCTTTCCTCTACATACGTGCTCTATCTGTCCTTCCCTTCCTATGTGCTGTCTGTCTGTCTGTCCTTCCCTTCATACATGCTGTCTGTGATCGTCATACAGCTGTAACGTCTCACATGTACTTCTCACAATGTACTTCTCACATTGTACACGGTACAATTGACAGGTCGTATAGTGACTTACCAAAGCCCGCCAACTGGTGTGTTTTCTCCCAGGCCAGTATGGAGGTCCACCTCAGGGCATGCCAGGCTACATGCCGGGCGGGATGCCTCCGTACGGGCAGGGCCCCCCTATGGTTCCCCCAGGTTACCAGGGAGCCCCCCCACGGCCGCCCATGGGCATGAGACCTCCTGTCATGTCTCCCGGAGGCCGCTATTGAACGGCTGCCCTCCTCTCTCCTATAGGTTTGGACACTCAACCCTTTTCTAATGCGCTCGTCTGCTAGCAGAGAGCTCACTGTCGCTATTATAGGACGACAATGTACCGCACATTCTACATGCACTATGAGGAGACGGCAAGCGAGAGCTACTGTATAGGGATGCATGGGATGTGATATTTACACTGTACCTAACCACAGCTACGTAATGAGCTGCTGTTGCAAACCATCCCTGTCTTGTGGCTTTTCTTCCTTATGTTTCATTTAGGTGTGTAGAAGTGTAGTAGATATGGTTCGTAGTGTTGTGAAGGCGCTGGAGTTACATGGGCAGTACCCACGTTTGTCAAGGCAAGTTTTCGTAAAATAACTTCCTGTTCTAAGCAACGCAGTGAGGCCTTCACAGCACACCTAGGTGCTGTTGGACTTTGTGTCCCCAACTATGTTTGGTGAGGGCTTCAGCTTTGTTAAATCTAATGCACGTTGTTTTATGCTGTGCTACATCATGTGCTTTTAGCTAGCTAATACTAGCCTAACCTTAAATATACAGTTTGAGCTACACACTGTTTCTAAATGAATTGCTTATGTAATGCTGTCAAATTGTATGGTAATAAAATGTGCCCAAATATTATATAAGACTCTTCTTTGCGGGGGAAAGAGACTCGTCACAGCAGGTTTGTACTCCTGTCGTGTACAGTAAGCTACATGACATGGTGGTTGTGTGTATCATGTTATTTTTCTTGAATTAAAACCCCTTTTTTTTTATTTCATGCTAGATATGAGAGTTTAAAGATGTGTGTTGAATGTGTGTTTCCAATAGTTGTCTTTAAGGTGAGTTCAGTACATTGCACTTGTGCGACGGCTGCGTGCCACAATAAATGCGTTGTATAGCAGCAGGCATTTCAGGATGATCGTGGAGTTTTAGCACTACCTAAAACTCAGATTTCTCTTCTCCCTGTAGCAATACCACGGGGGACTGGCTGAGGCCCTGTCTCAGTGTAGCCCTGTTTCAGCCTGAGGCAAGTCTCACAGTTTTCTGTCTACTCATTCATTACCAGGGGCCCTCACAGCGTACATGCTGTTGGATCATGATGTCCCCAAACTTGCAGCAAGTTTGGTGAAGGCCCTTGTTTGTGTTGTGGAATTTAGGCACCATTTTCCTTCGGCCATGTTAGCTTCTGTGCTACTATCTCCTGTAATGTGCCATTAAACATGCATTTTCCATATCTGCTTTGTAGAGCACTACAAAGCTGTGTTGTCATCTTTAGATATATACTAGATGAACTGTACACATTAAACAATTCAAAGATATACTTATCCTGTCAAATTCCACCCCTTTTATAAAGTGACACTCCTCGATTAGTGTCCAGATTTATCTGCGGTAGAAAGCTCCGTACAGTACAACACTGAGAACACATGCCCCGTCCTGTGTGAGTGCTGAGTGGCTTGCTCACTGCCCTTGTAACTACATCCACGTTTGTGCACAGGTGTTGTTGCAAGCATAAAAAGTGATCTGGGCCAGGAATATGCTGATTTAGGGGTACTATAACCCAATCAAGGAGTGTACATTTGGAAACTTGCATTTATTCAATAATGTCAAATGATTTTGATTCCCACTACTGTGTGCAGACTCATGGCTCACTGGCTCATGATACTTAATCCTGTTTGTTTCATCAGCTTTCCTCACTCTTTTGAATATAACTACTAAAATGAAGGACAATGCCTGCCAGTGACAGGTTAGTTAAAGCTGTAAGTACTCCTGCTGGATTTTCTGTTGGTTCATGGGTGGTGTTTTTAGTTTTTGTTTTTATGTAATGGATGTGATATGTCAATCATTAAAAATGTGGGTAGCTAGTGTTTAGTCAATACATTTTATTACAAAACATTTGTTTCCCCATTTGTCACTAAAATCTAATAAAATTGTCAATTTTAGTGTTATTATTAGTGATCTGATGAGTGCAATTTATAATAAAATGAGACCTTTAAAATATCAAGTAGTAAATAAAGTACTGCACTATCGTTGCACCGGAAATTACGGAGACATGCTTGTGAATGACAATGCAAACTTGTAATGGTTATCGACAAGAGTCCCGTGTCGAGTTTACAAGGGTATATGCATCAGATGTTCAGCACAGAGTTGCCTATGTGACGAAGTGCTAATGAATGGAAGAGGTTAAGACTATGGGCTACGTGGCATAGCCTGGCCTATCCACAAGTTTCCAGTACCATGATTCTTTGCGCGAATTATGGGTGATATTTCCGGTTTGAAGTAAACAAAAGGTCAAACTAATAATGCTGTGTTTCATCACAGCATGACATAGGAAAAAAAGGGGAATGTTAGCCTGCCTTGCCCTTTAACCTCCGCAATTGATCGTTGGGCAGATTACATTAAGATCATGGCCTCATATCATGTACCGTAGCCTACCATATTTTCGTACTTTGTAAAATCCGTAGCTTGGGATGGAAAGGCTATGACCAAGTTAAAAAGTTCCACCGGATGTGCCACCCATAAATAATTTCTCCAGTAACTTCCTCAGAAAACTTGTGGATAAATAAACACAAAGCGCTTCAAATTGAGAACCGTCTATAAGCAGATATTGACTATCACATAGGCTAGAGGATATTATCCCGGTTCCAATGGTTATGACCGCAGCCCCCATGTCCTGTCTGCATTGAAAGGGCATGCAGGTGAAAATACCACGCTACTTGATCAAATAAATTAACAATATCCTAACATGCACATATTAGTTTATATACAACATAACTTTATTTATTTTATAAATGTCGCCTTTGTATCTTCCATAATCTTCTGCATGTGTACTGTAGGTCTTTGTTCATTTTCATGAAGAAAAAGATCAAAGAACTACAAACCCGCACCATATGTAGATAACGTATGTTGTAAATGACATAATTAGCCCTAATGACATGCTGCTGTCATTATCCTAACAGAATGTTGGCTGCGATTGACAAATGTACTTTGTAAGTTGTTTTGGATAAAAGCATCTGATAAATGCTGCAAAAGTAAATTGATTTTGTACATCATGTAATTTACCTAACAAATTCTACATTAAAATGTTTCTACTGTTCTGTGTGTTGATTTTTTGGCTGTTTTTCACTACTCTCATGTAATGGCTTATAAGCATTATGTAATAGCTATTATCAAGTGTTTGATGTATCTGAAATCAGCACCTTCTCAGCTACAATTAGGATTTCACAAAATATTTTTGAAAAACTTAACTCACTGTTGATATTTTTATGATAAATGTCTAATATTTTTTGTATTTTTGGTTTAAAGGACCACTATGTAAGAATTAGTGGACTCTAGTGTTCAAATTGCAAATAGCATTCATCTGTATACTCTCTGCTTTCCACTTCCTGTCTAAGCGGTGTTTTAGAATCTACAGTGGCCGTCGTGTGCCATTAGCTGTACTTGACGATGTCATAATCTGCTATTCAACTTGACATAAAAACGCGTTTGCCATACTCTCGAGCCAGCGTTCGGTTTGTCCATTCTGCACTACTGCAGTAAACGTGGTGGCGCAACATGGCAGCCCAGTTATGTGAGACCAATACTATGTATGTATTTATTGTTAATTATAAGCTTACAGAAATATTACTATTATTTGTTACCTGTGATTATACACTAATAAATATATATTTGTGAATACTATATTCAGTTTCTGCTAATGAATCCTTCTAAATCTTACATAGTGTTCCTTTAAAAGGAGGGTAAAGATGGTAAAGTGTGGTAAAATAATGTACCATATAGTTTTGTTTGAAATCCATATTTTGATTACTCCATACCTTGAATAACTATCAAACTCTGGGTTTGAATAAAAAAACACAAAATGTATTTAAATAAAATGGATATGCCGCTCCCCGTCAATCAAAACAGGATCTGTTCAACTCGCAGGCGCAGGGTCTGACTCCAGGCTTGAAGCAGCCGTGACGTGTGGCGACGAGTGGTACTGCAATTTAACTGCAGATTAACTGCAATACAGACCCTATTCATAATTTAATTATTTGTTTAACTGCTCTGCTAAAATAACCCTACACACTTGTATAAGAATACACTTAATTTAAGAAGCCTTTCAAAACACTCAAGGTCATCTTACAAATAGATAAATCCAGAGATATTTAATATTTGGCTGAGACATATACTATTTGACCAATGCATGAATATACATTCTAGAAACAAAACACATTTAAAACAAAAATATTTGATAAATATATACAAAATATATAGATATCTGCACTTAATATAGTACAATTAAAGTATACATATAAAAAGTTTAAAGAAGAGCACAACTTATGTATACATCACCTAATATTAGCACCAGGCTGGTTACTTCTAATGGCGTAACAAGGCAAATATGTAGAGCGGTGAAAGGCGGGCCCTTAACAATACTAGCCTATTTTGCTATTAAGCTGTTTCTTAATTTAACCCAATTTAAATGGCAACAGCGAAACGCGCTGCACTAGCCTACTAATGCCAATGCAAAATAGCTGCAGGAGTAACTAGCATTTTAGGAGATCAGGGGAGACATATGTATTCTCTTATCTCCCAAGTCAAACAACGATGAAAGCTGATGTCGGAGCACTGTGACAGATGACAACATTAATTGGTGACGGCCCACCACTGTCAAGCGAAAAAGTGTGTTGATTGATAAATAGTAGCCTGAATTAATTGGAATGGAGTTGAATTTAGGCTACTTCAAGCAGTGGCGGGTCGTGCATTTCACACTTAGGCCTTCAGTGATATCCTACTTATTCCGACTTCAATAAATACCTCTAATAATACCATCATTTGACAACATGTGACCACGGCTGGAGAAATAATATACCGAAACACACTTACGCACTACTTTGCATCACCTAATTGTGTACAAAATGGGCTATTTTCCAGCGCATTTAATAATAATAATAATAATAATACATTTTCTTTATAGGCGCCTTTCAAAGCACCCAAGGTCACCTTACAAAACAGAAGTAAATATCAATGGGACAATAATAGCATAA
>JAODUH010000023.1:2411087-2434920 GCA_027564835.1 Typhlichthys subterraneus | reverse complement strand
TTTGCCTTGGGAGACCCTACCAGGAGCACTAGGCTCCAGACAACACAGCCCTCAGGTTCATAGGGGCACCCAAACCTGTCCACCACGATAAGGTGATGGTTCCCGGAGAGGAACCATCACATGGGAACCATCACATGTGATGAGCCCAGGATGCATGGGCTCATCACATACATATACTGTATGTAAAATACCTATGGCTACATATATAGTCATCAAATAGTGTTAAAACAGTTGGTTTCCTACGGATGGAACCTATACCAATTTACACTGCCATTACATTAAATATAACATCTATTTGAAAGAACATTTATAGTTAAATAACTGATGTTACAGTCCTAACAGCTAACAAATACATGTTGTATTGAAGAAAATAACCCAAAGTTGATCCCCGTATTGTGTGCATTATATGTGCAGTTTAAGGCTGCCATTTACACTGCTAGAAACAAAATTATTCTTGGCAATAATCCATTGGAATAAACATTGATTCTTTGCAAACCTTCACATTTTATAAAAGGGCAGATAGAATTTTCTTCAAAATATTTATTGTATGGCCTGTGGTAATCTACTTTCTTTTAAATATCAGCATAGGACCAAGAGTCACAACACCACAAAGTTTGGATTCTGAAAAACAGAATTTAAAGCATCACAACTCTAGTCCATGTTTAATATAACCCAGATAAAAGCTACAGAACATATCAGTACATAAGTGTTTATTTATGGAGAAGGATGGATGTATATTACCGTCAGAGATTCTGTGCACTTGCTGATAAGTCAGTTGGAAAGAACTTTTGTAACAGACCCTTTCACAGCACCTACACACATAATCATTCCCATCCACATTTGTCCACCTAAATAAAGAGGAAAACAAAATTGTATGACCAACATCTATACTTTGCTTTTACTGTAACCTGTAGAAAATTGTGTTTAACATGTTAGCTATTCTATTTTAGATATACATTAGATTTTATAAGGGCTTAAGAGGGTGGATGTTATTGCTTAAAAGTGAACAGACTGGAAGACTAGTGGAAAGTTACAGAAAGAAAACAACAGGCTTTGCAGGAGAAACTAGTGGAGTCAGCTATCTCTCAAGGTCAAGCGTGTTGCACGATTGGTCTCGGTGACGTCGGCTCTGTTTGGCAACTAAGGATGAGAGGTTGTCATCACCCGGGGAGTAAAGATTATGCTTAACAGTTTAGATATCCTTATAGAGGTATTGTGTGTCACACTATTGTAGAAATTAGACTGTCTTATGCCTAACAAAGTGCTGAGTCAGCAGGGAGTAGGGAAACAGATAGGGACAGCACTCTGATTTACAAACTACCAGTAAACAGAAGATAGGCATGATGTGGAGGCGTGAAGAGTGTGTTCGCAGATATCTTCCCCAGCAACGACGCCCAGGAGGAGAAACGGATGTGGGGCACAAGGATTGGTAGAGAGGTCCAATGACACCCAATCAAGGTCAGATTGGGAAAACGCTGTCTAGAATATTAGCAATGGGCCGAGGGAGAGGCAGGGCCAGACTTTGTGAACTGACCATATTGCATGTTGTCGGTCAGAGAAAGAAGTGGTCTGTTAATTGTATCTTTGATCTACAATATTATTATTAAAGCTGATTTTGTTAAACTTGGTCGCATCGTTTCCTCCTACTCAATAAAAGAACACGCAGGAACTGGTGTTAGGAGAAACACCCAGATTTCAACAAACCACATAATCTTAATCATGTTATACAAATAGATTTGCTAATATAATTCTACAAAACACAGGTTAGTCACTTGTAATAGAGGATGCATGGGCTCATTCAGCAAATCACATTAGTCACAATAATGTACACACACACCTTAAATTGGAATAATGGCAAGCCTTACTGACTGTGCTGCTTCTCTGCCTTCCAGAAGTAGCCTTCAGGTTACATGTGATGAAAAGCTACATGAGGCAAAATAAAGCATCACCACCGACACCTGATGGTAGCGGATTGTGTTTGTTTCTGGTTAAGAATTTCTCACTGTGTTTCTCTGATCCTGGTGGAACAAGATAGCATCCAGGCTGAGCTGCAACACGTCCCCTCTGGCTTTGAACTGATACTTAGCATTTGATCCTTCTTCTTTAGAATCAGTGAGGCACCTGTAACAGTCACATTTAAATACACTGGAGTACGTCAAGCAAATCAGTTGCATCTGAATTTAGGAGTCAATATTCATTTTACATGTACAGGATTTAGATTATTTCATCCAAAGATACTTACTGTACATGTGTAAATAGTAAAATAGATCATATACCAGTTTTAGTACAACTGAACTGGTACCAACATTCTATTATGAGAATGACAGCATCATGTCATCATGGCTAACTATGTCACATTTACAACATACATTATCTAATATACACCATATAATACCAGGAGATAATTGCTAGAAGCATTACTAGCAACATTTTAAGATCTTAACAAAGAGATCCTTTTTTATATGGGATAGAAGTTAAGATAGCTTTATAAGACGGATATTATGGTTCAAATAAAAAGTAAATAAACATAGGCACACAATTAGGTACATTAAGGGAAAACAGGTAAAATAACATTCCCCAGGACAATTGAGCTGTCAGACGGGCAGAAGGTAACCAGATGAAAATGTGCTCATACCCATCATTTTCAATGAAATAGTATCTAGGGACTGATGTTGCATCGGGCTCCAGAGTTGCGACACAGCTGTCGAGGAAGACTCTTCTAGGAACCTGAGCAGGATCGCTGTATGAGAATTCAAGGTGCATGACGTCCCCAAGGTAGAAGACATTGGAGGACCTCTCGCCTGTCCAGCCATCTACATGAGAACGTTGCCCTAGATGTCTTTACATGAACCACATTGTTTACTTAATGTTTACATACAGGTACACACCTACCAGCCATAAGCTTAACGGAGAAGCCAGAGTTCTCCTTCGTATCATTTTCTGATGTCACTGGCAGCTGTGCAAGGTTAATGCTCACAAAGTGTGTCCTGCAAAACACTTCAGTTGGTCAGCGACAATACGGGAGTCCCAGTACAAGAAGACATTCTTTGCAAAACTTTTGTAGTGGCAGGAGACGGGGACTACAGTGTTGTTGGTCACCCTCGTTATGCCGTGATAACTGGCAGCGGGCGAGATCCTCAACGTATTTGAGTAGACAACAAAGTCACCAGATATCTGTCTTAGAATTCATTCCGTTAAGTGGTGAGAAACAAAAACCAATAATTCAGACCTTAACTTCATGAAATACTACAACACCACCACGACCCCCCTCGTAAAAAATAAAATGTCTGCCACTCACAGTTAGCTCAGAGTCACAGTTAAGTAATGCAGCTTCAATCACATATTCAGAGTCGCTCACAGCAACAGCTCGACACTGACCCTCCTCTGAATGCACGGACTGGCCCAGAGACACATCTCCAGCAGATACATGGCCTCCATTATTTAACAGGTCAGCCTTTATTGTTACAATCATGGTCGCTTCAGTGCAATGTACACTGACGGCCAAGCCACTGCTAGGCAGTCTTCCTCGGGTATCTTCAGCACTGATATCCAGGATTAACATGGGAGCATTGTCTTCCCTTCTATATGACTTCAAGAGAGCAGATGACATAAGCAGCATTAACAACATGGTGTTACCTATCATCATGTTACAGTTCATACTTTAAACAACACTGAATGACCCAAAGTAGTTGAGACAGAAAAAGACAAATGTCAGTTACAAATTATTTCAAATTCAGAAGGAGAACACTAAATCTATGTGCTGCTGTACTCAACAGTTAAACACCAGAGAGCAAATGAGTCACTGGAGAGCAAGCCTACAGCTGGTTTCAATTATCAGCTCTGATGTAGAATCAGACATGGGTGTGGCTAGAAGTTTAAACATTCCATTGGTCAGTTGGTACTGAGTCATCAGCAGATCCTCCAAATGAATGCATACTTTAAAAGTCATTGCTATATTCAAACAGGACATAATCAACCTCTTACCTTCAGTCCAATATAGGGTGGTCCCGTAGAAGCACGAAAAACAATTTTATTTTGGACGCATTTCTAAACACTCCAGGACATCTTACATAGTAAATACATGGATATAAAAGTTTCATAAAATATACTATAGAAAAACCATTTGACCATATTGTGAAGGTTGGGATATTGCAGCTGCACCACTTTACTGAGCAAGGGCTCTGTAAAAGCTAATAATTTCCCCCCCAGAACATTTAAATAGCCACTTGGTTTCCAAAAACCCTTAGGTTATTGTCAACACCCTACTCATCATTTCTGGGCTGAGGTACAGTTCTTCCTTGTAAACTTTCTAGAGATTAGACATAGCAACCATTAATGACAGTGACCCATTTACTGTAGGAGACACTATTCACTCAGCATGAGTCATATCTCTCTCCCATTTAATAAATAGGGTTGCAGTTTAAGGTGTATTAAACATTGCTTCTTGTACCACTAGTTACTTTAAATTGGTGCATTAGTGTATATTGCACTACACTTTATAGTATAGTGCAGTCTTAGAAACCAAAGTAGGACACAAAGAGATTTATAGTTCAGTTTTTATTCAGAGTCTGTTGCAGGTGACGGTCATTCAACCTCAGCAACCTTGTCCTGCAAGAAGGTAGCTGGGCTGAGGTCTTTGCTTGAAGTAGTCACTGGTGTGCCTGTAGAACCAGCCATGGCCTTTGAGATGGCAGTCACATTTTCCTCTGTGGTCATGACAACTGTAATAAACACAGACAATTAAACAGAAGTCAACTGCACAGTCTTGGTTATACAATGCAGTACCTTTAAGAGCAGTGTCATTTGACCAGTCTTCATCTTCAGAAGGAGTCACAGCCACCATCTCTGTAGATTCATCCTCATAGACTTCAGGCTCCAGTGTAGATGAGGTTTCTGGAACTAGTCCCTGGTTCCAATCTACACACATTCCACCCGTTAGGATTAAAACTGAATTTTAGCACATGGGCATTAAGAAACTAGCCTACCAGTTCTCATGTTTATTCCACTTCTCCACTTGCTGCCATGTAGAGGAGCCCCACCAATTTCAGCGATAATAGAAGGGACATCTTTTGCTGGTAGATATGGGCTCTTCCTCCCGCCAGGTAGAAACAGCAGTGGGCCGACGTGTCGCTCGCTTTCCCATACTAGACAAATATAACATAATCAGGAATGCAGGAAGAGTCCCCATTTGACAATGGCCTGGAGAGCCACCATCCTGAATCACATACACACCTGATTCACATGAATGGCTCGTTATCAAGCTTCCGTAGAGATTGATAACGCCATAGTTACAGTCAAGCGTGATAGAGCAGGAAGACATCTAAACATGCAGGGCAGTGTTACACCAGGACCAGGGTTGGGAAATGCTGTAGTAAGAAACGATACCTTTGCCCAGCCCGCCCCTCCCGAAGGATGTAGGCCCCACCGGTCGTCCATGGCTATGAGGGCCGAAGGTGCCGTAGTTGCTAGGTAATCCATGTGTTTGACTGAGCTCATTCTGCCTTTGACAGTAGCCACATGAGTAGTCATTGCCATCAGCTGACCACCATCTGAAACAGTTTCAACAGATGAGCCACAAGTTAAACATTTAACTAACAAAATAAACCATTACAGGAGCTTACTCACCGTCCGTTACTAAAAGTACATGCTTTCTGCGTTGCATCAGCTGCCACTGGTACAGCACCAAGTACACACGTGATATAGAGCTGTGAACACAGAATCAGTTGGCCGTTCATTTAGCCAATGCTACTATAAGCACTAAAGTGGTGTAATACAACACTGTTCAGACTCAAACCCCGCTCCCACAGATTACACAGTGAAAGCCTTAGCGATACAGCCCATGTGCTACAGCATCCGTCACTAGAGCGTTCTTAAGGTGTCGAGCGTGAGTGAATACAGCTAGCCTGAGTTACTGCACAGCGATTCACTACAGGCAAACACACACTACTGACAGTCACAGAAAGTAGAAGACCAAGCCCCACCTCTCCTCCTGCCGCTGTATTAAACCTGAAAGCGTCAACGACCAACTGCAGCTTGTCATTCCGTGTCCTGGGCAAGAACTGGGAGTGTGACCCTTGCTGCTGGGAGTCCACCAAGCACCTACAGGTTTGACAGGAGTGTTACAGACTGGTCTGCTGTTGACCACGAGCTGCGCGTCAATAGGTGGGGTGACCTACCCGTCATTCTCAATAAAATCATATCTGGGGCTAGAGTCTTGGTCTGGTTCCAGTGTCGCCACACAGCTGCTTATGAAGACCCTCAGACCCATGTGATGTCCAACTCGGACAGAGGCCTCCATGCAGATGGGTTCCCCCACGTGGAATACATTAGAGCTCCTCTCATGCAGCCAGTCAGCTAAGGAGGGGAGACAGATGTGGGTGTAAATAAGTCATAGTCATTTGAGCAGAAAGGTGGTTCGGTTAGACTCACTTGTCATAAGCGTCAAGTCTAATGCGAGAGTCTCAACCGCATTGACCGAAGACATAAATGGGATCCAAGTAGGCAAGAGTGAAGAGCTTGACAAACTATACTTCCTAAACAATAAAAAAATAAAAAAGGTTAATACAGCAAAATGCATCATGGCCTGACCTTATGGCCAGAGCAAAGCACGGACTTTGCCTACCTGTTGTAATGACATTCAACTGGAATTACTGCTTCATCCATTCGAATCACACCGTCTGGAGAGACTACGGGGGAGTATATGAGAAGATTTGTGTAGATCAACGAATCCTCAGTCATCTGGGAAGCAGAGGACACGGCAACTTAGCTGCTGAACATTTTACATATGTTGACTAGAACAGTGTTTAAGGAAAGACAACTATATTACCCAGTGTTTAGTTCCACAAGCAGACAGCCCAACAACAATTTTGTACTCATCGTCTGAAGATGGCGTAGATCGACAGAACTCTTCGTGTCCAACCCCAAGTCGCAGCTCTTCTCCATTAATGGGCACCCCAACATCAAAAAGGTCCGCTTTAATAAGAATTGCCATAAAGTCCGGATGGCACATCACTAGAACTGTATTTACCGTCTCTTGATTCTCACGTACAGTTTCCTGCTCGTACACTGTGTATTTAGGGCCAACTTCTGCCTGGTGTGAACCTAAACTGCCACGTTGTGCTCCATATTTAGAGGGATAAGCAAAAGATAACGTGAATATGCTTGACAGCCATACCAGACATACAAAGAATAACACCAATGCCCCCATTAAACCCATTCAAACACAAACAATATTTCAGAGAGTAAAAGCACTCCTCTGCCCTACATTACAAGCTACCCAGTGGATATTTTAAGACATGAGACCAATTAACTGTTAGGCTCCCACCTGCAGCAGGGTGCACACATGATTGCAATTGGCAATTTTCTCTTAATTGACAACAATCCTAAGTTAATGTGTGAAACGCAGGACAATGCAGAAATATAATATAACAACATAACACAAAAAGTAAACAAGACATATTGGCACTTTAACAATGTATTCATTTAACAAATAAGAGCGTCTGTAGCATGTGAAAGAACCATACACAGACACAACAGCCTGGCACCTCCTCCTCATGCTGGTCACCAGCCAACATGGTTGTGTTGGTCTCTCTGGCACAAACAGCATTCCCACAAGTGTTCACAAATGTCCTTACTTTTTCTGTGTACTTTATATTAATGTTGTTGGCCACAGTGTCATATGTGAAGAAAGAAATATGTGCAGACAACTGTGAATGTTGTGTTTTGTTTTGTATTTTACAGCTCACCCCTCTGTTAAACATTGACTACAGTGGTATGAATAAGTCTATATGCCTATATAGCCTACAAATCTAAACGGATATATAGCTTTTTAATGTACAGTTGGCTACTGTATGGAGAATATGTAGCATAAAGCTAAACTATAATGCTGTATGGACATACTCTGGCTATATTGTATCTGCGTGTAGGCTATATGTGTGTGTATAAGCTATAGTATCAGCTTTGCATTACAAAATATAAAAAACCTTAGTAGTGTAGCCTACAACACAACATCCTCCATACTGTATATTGTTGACAGTTGGTACTTTGAAGTCCGTCTTCCTGTTGTAAGGTGGAGAACAATACTGATATTACCCACAAACCACAGCTTTTAGGAAATAGGAGGAGTATATCAATGGAGTCTTTAGGCTTCAAGTGCTATAGCTTTGCCCTTTTATAACTGACTGAATGGCCATGAAGCAGTACTTGGCATGCCTGCTCATTCTCGCTCAGATAACTGTGGGTAAGAAGGGACATTTATTTTGTCATACTTTTATACCAATTAAGTGTAAAACAGTAATTCAGTAGTAAGAAAAAAGTATGTAACCACTTCTTGGTCATTGTTTTTTGTGCTGTTTATTGAACAAATAGATGTCTTCAATCATTTGTCCAATAGCAAGCAAGCATACGTTCTGCAAGAAATGCAAGCATTCAGGATGCCATTAGGGCTAAGTTAGTTCTAGCCTACATTTCACAACATTATCCCACAATGCATACAATCTTTTTTATATATGTACTAGCAGTCTGTATTCATTCATGTGATCCAACACCCTCTAGATGTTGCTCAGTTCATCTTTATTCGACGGACAGAGAGACAGTCACTGGAGCTGTGTTGTGCCCCCGAGCATGGGCGAGGCAGCGTGACAGCGTTCCACCTGTACCTCAGCAGCGGTGACCATAGACAGACCACCTTGCTGTCCATGGTGGAGGGCAGCAAGCTCTGCCTGGGTCCCGAAGGCCGGGGTCGGCTGGAGGTCTCCGTAGAAGCGGACTTCCCCCGGCTGAATGTGACCTTGTCGCAGCTGCGGCGCGAAGACACTGGGCTCTACATCACAGAGTTCACGTACAGGCCGGAGAACCACACCGGAGACCTTTGGAGCACTCAGCAAGTTTTGCTTTTAGTGGAAACGACAGGTTTGTGTGCTCAACACACACGCACACAGGAATAGGACTTGTTTAGCCTGCGTGGTCTGTAGGCATTAAGCTGTATGGACTGTAAGAGTTAGTATTTCACTAATTGTTCCCCTGAATCCACTCCATCTAACAGGTGAAGAGTACAGGTGCCATGTCAGGTACCCTGCTCTTCTATACACTATATTTTCAGCAGTAGGTCTTCTCCTGTTGGCAGTCATCTGGTTTGCCACATTGGAATGTGTGAGTATGATCATGTATCTGTTTGTCGTTGTAACATTACATTGGTCATATTATTCATAAACATAACATCTTATTTTCACATAACACATAAGACCGGGTGTCTTGTGATACTAATAAGGGTCTAACAGCTCGAAAGGAGAATGCGTTAATAACAAAAATTGATTTGGCGTTTGGCACTGAATCATATTCTTTTTAATGAGTTCAGAGTGAGAACAATTGCCAAATCAAACCATTCTATCTATAAAAGTTACAATTACATAAGTTTCCTTTATTTTTGTAAGACATCCTATTTTATGATTTTTAAATAAGTTTTTTTTTAATGTGAAAGTATGTTGTAAACTCTTTACATAATATATTTGAGGGTTTGAGCCTAATGCATAAACATATTAGAGCTTCTCTGTTTTATCGTGCAGCGATGTAATGTGTTTGCAATGTGAACAAACTGAATTGTCACTAAAGGAACAAGATGACGCCTGTTTTGCAGACAAGATTAAGACGCCGGCACAAACCACGACCTCCTGTTCCCATCTATGAAGAAATGAGCAGCAAGCAGCAGGGGGCAGGAAGATTGCAGAGTAAGCAGGAGGGGCCTTCACACCTGGGGGAAGTGGACTTACCCTTGTGTGCCAACAGTTACAACATCAGGCAAGCTCAGGACAATCACTATGCTTGCCCCCGACAAGCTGCTCTGTGACTCTCATACATGGAAAAATATTAAATGTTAAAAAATGTTTTATATATACATACATTTATAGTTTTATATATATACACACACATATATACATACATACTACAGTAATATACTATATTTTGCACCAAATTTATACAGTGCATGATTTTTAAAAGTATGTATTTAATTGGCATGTTACATGGCTGACCGGATGTATTCCACAGAATAAATGCAAGTTGTGACTGAAAACAAATACATATTTCAAAATGATTTCCATCATGTATGTTTTAGAAAATAGTGTAAAAATAATAGTTAATGTGCAACTAAGTCATTTTCCAGCAGTACATGTAAAATCTTTAGGCAATATGCTGTAGCTTGGTCTGAGTGACAGTGTGAGGTCTGATCTAAAGTAAAACACGGGACACTGTTTTAACAGCCAAGAAAAAAAACTGCAGTTTTATTAATATTTCAAATAAGCTCCATAGTTCATGAAAACTTTTTTTTTTCGGTGCATGTTATTTAACAATCACATTCTATGAGGAGAAAGATATACAGAGAAAAATAAAACATTACAAGCCACTGACTTTTCATTAAATCTCAGTACAGACATTTTTCCTTAGAATTTAAAAAAGAAATAAGCGCAGCCCAAATCCCCCACCCCTTACCCTCCCACACCCCAGCAAACATCCTTAACTGAGAAGAGGAAAAACAAACCAAATAAAAAATCCCCTTGAGGGTGCCGGGTTTGAATCCCACAGTGCTTAAGAGTGAGACGCTCATTGGTTTGTAGAAATACACAGCATGGTGATGTAGCGCTCGGTCATTCGTGTACACAGGTAAAGCAGGAGGCAGGGAGGACTCAGACTGGTACACCTCCCCACCCCCCCCCAGAAATACACATAACCAGATCCCAGAAAACCCTGCCATAAAACAAGCAGTGTAAAAGTAGGCTATACCCCCCCCCCCCCGAACACTTGTGCATAGATTCATGATCCTTTATAACCAGCTCATGTTTTCAAAACATCCTCCGAACAAACACGCAAAAGAAATTAAAGTAAAAAAAAAAAAAAACAACAAATCTGATTTTCTATTATTGAATACCCGCCGTGAGAGAGAATGAGACAGAGGAAAGTAAGAGTAATGCACAATGTTCCTGATTCAGTCAGGACGGGACCTCATTAAGAAAATACAATAAAGATTCCAACATACAGCATTTTGCATGTTATTCACTCTTATTATTCTCCTAACAATCAAAATCAGTTACCACTTTTGTTTTTAAATGTAAAGCAATTTTAATATATAGATTTATATATAAAGCACTCAATTTTTATTTAAAGTCCATTATTTGGTTAATATGCAACTGCTACGGATTTAGGAACAAAAGGTATTTTCTCTTCTTCTGAAATCCATAACTTTCAGTGCCTAGAATTGTTTCTTTTTTTGTCATAATAAAAACGTACATTAAAATGGCGTGGAGTTAGTACTCTGGAACCCTGGCCTTCCTGAGACAAGATCCACTTTTTTGTGTGTGCAAGATAGTGAGCAATTACATCTTCTTTTACAAAGGAACACAAATATATAATCAACATAAAACAGATATTACATGAAATCATTAAACAAAGAAGTCAAAAGGTCAAACAGAACACGACAACACTGTTCGATCCCAGAGTTCTGAAAGTAGCACAATAAATCTTCGTTCTGCAGTGTTACATATTACACTTTATAAATGGAAGCATTTGTCCTTTTTGTTTGTTTTTCCAACATTCTGTGGTTATATTCCTCTCTTTGAACTCCAGAAAAACAAAGTGTAAACTGTCGGTGGCCTTGCTGGGAACAAAACACTAAAGATTTGAACATTAAGTGAAACTGAATAAACGCTAACAAACCAAAAAGGTAGGCACCTCTGAAATGAACCCCAGGAGCCAAGGCTCAATCTGATGTCTTGTCCTTCACTCTCACCATTGCTTAGACTAAGACGGAGAGCTAAATGTCATTCAGTCTAAACCACCTATGGCCACAGGTCTGCAAAATACTTTTTTTGTTGCATTTTTGTATATTTTTTTAATTTTTTTTTTCACTTTTGTACTTTGTTTCATAATCTGAAAAATGGTGCAATACTCAATTATAATCCATTTGTTTCTTGGATTATTCCACAATGAAAGCCACTAAGGTAGATACACATATAGAATAAAACACACTTATTTTAGTCCTTGAGTAAACATTTCCACATGAACTGTCCCCATCTCCCCTCAGTACTTGTATCTTGTTGTTCGATTAGCTGGATGAGGGGCAAGGTCGACACTCAGTGCAACGCTAGAGGCTAATAACAATAAACATCCGAATATATTTTTTGATGAGCTAAAAGGAAAAACAATAACAAAACGGCAAAAAAAATAACAAATATACTGAATTGAAGAGACAAAGCGGACACGTCCGCTGTAATCACAAGCTCACAACTTGTTTGAGCCTCACATAGTCTCAGTTGACTCACTGATCATTCATTCAACACATCATACCGTACAAGCAACCTTGTGCAAACACTCAAATACAACAGATTTCAATTTGACTTTATAATCTATGTTTTCAACAATGCTTGTATTTCAAATGTTTAGTTCGCTCCGAACAGACGCTATCAAAAATTCTGAAGTGTATTAATTAGACAAGTCACACAAAGAAAAAAAGAAAGTGTTCACATTACATTATTGGCGCTTCTTTTGATTCAAGTATTTGTTTTCGTTATTTTTTTTATTATTTCTGATATGTTTATGATCTTTTCTTCTGGGAAATATAACGTTGAGAAGGATACACAGGGTAAAGGTTATAGCCACGTCAGGGGCTCGGCATAAGTGGAAAGAGAAGAGAGAGATCTATTCATATACACACATATACATCTAATAAAGGACTTTTGATTGCATACATGTATATGAAGCATATGCATATTCAACCCAGGCCTATTAAGAATGACAATTGGTTACTTCAACCCTCAATGGGTCCCCGACACTTCTCTGCCCAGTGACTTAAGAGCCCATGGCATGTTTTGTATTCAGGAAAGGGAAGGAGAGAAACTAAGAGCTAGGGAGAGCCTCATGTGTCCTTGACAGGAAGATATGAGGGTGTAGGGGGGGCGCTTAGTGCTGGTGCTTCGCCGAGCATTATGGTGGGGCGTGCGTCTGAGAACCGACTGCCACCCCACGCTTTAAAATAAACCCTCACTTATTTCACAAGTCCCTTGATTCATGTTCAGTGTGTAGTTTTCTTTTCAGAAAAACTCAAACTCAAACAAACAGGCAATAGTGATTGTTTTGTTTGAATGTCACGAGTCCAAGGTGACTCTGGAAGAGGGAAAACCCCAGTTATTTCTTTTTTTTAAGACTTTGTAACCTAACTGGAGGCGTGTCCCTGTTTTCTTGCTGATTCGGTGGGCCCCCTTGCTCGGACCTGACCTCGAAACCAGATCTGAGCCAAGTGTCCTGTTATT
Organism: Typhlichthys subterraneus; assembly: GCA_027564835.1. Lineage (NCBI taxonomy): Eukaryota > Metazoa > Chordata > Actinopteri > Percopsiformes > Amblyopsidae > Typhlichthys > Typhlichthys subterraneus. The sequence goes on along the minus strand of JAODUH010000023.1, from coordinate 2,421,622 downwards.
ATATATGTGTATATATACGCGCTGGCTCCTCTTTCCGACTGGAGGTCTAAAGTGAACACAGATGGATACAGCTTCCCCAAATATGACCCAGAGGACAGGCCTCTCTGGGGCTACAAGGCGGCGGCTTGCAGAAACAAGAGGACAGACATCAGCCTTGGAGTGCACAGCTGAATCATATTATATATATATATATATTTTTTTTTTCCTCTTTTTTTTTTGTATTTTAGAGTTTTTGTGAAACCTTCATAAAAAAAGACATAGATCATGTTTTTGGTTTTCCAAAATGTTTACCCGATGTAACCCCTCGAACGTGCACAAACCCACATACTGTAACCACACCCGGCTGTAAGCTAGTTCTCCACTATTTGCAGGCCCCATTGTTGATCAGGGCCAGCACCACCCATCTGTCCTGCCACCCACCCCGTGTAACCTCAAACAGCTTGTGACGTAGGCAACTGAAGTCTAATTCCACCACAGATAAACAGGATATGGCAAAAATGGAAGTAGATATATTTGCGGTCCAGTTGGCACATGACAAGAAACCTTCCTACCAATGATTCCAGCAAGTCGTTTGTAGTGTTATCTACAGGTGTAGCCGTAAAGCAGGACATAATGCATGTCGTGCCATCACTAACCTAGTGTCTTCCCATAGTGAGGTTAGCACTAAGAAAACAAGCTGTGTTTTTCTGTTCCGTGTACCCGGTCTCCATAGTGCCAGTACTGCTGGTCGGGACACAAGAGCAGCATTGGATGTCCTTCCATAAATGACTGAACGCACGCCTCACAGTCTTTGCATAGAAAAGAGCTGCGGTCCGGTGAGGTGGTTCAAACGACAAGTCAGGTAGTAAAGCACCGTCTCCAGACAAGGATGTGTCTGTTCGAAGAGAAGAAAGGGATAGTATTTGTACATGTGTAAAATAGGAGGTGGGGGCGAGGGAGAAACCTACCGACAACCCTTCCTACCTAAACTGCCATGGTGTGATATTAGCGTGGCGATTAGCCGCTCTGGTTCCCCTCAGGGCAGACGGCACCACTGCCTATGGGCCCAGTGAGGAGAGGGGGCAGAGAGCAGCCCAACACTGCGCACAAGACTCATATCACAGAGCCGGAAAATCATCATCATCACACAACAACCATCATATTAGTCGATAACAGCAAATGTGACAAATGACGACACTAAAAAATTAATGTTTTTTGTTTAAATTAAACAAAAACAAAAAAAAAAAACACTGACAATTACAGAAGTGGAACCACGTAAACAAAAGTAACACATCAAAATGCCCTCCGTCTCTGGCTAAAGTGATCCTTGCATGAGACAGACAGAGGGGGGAGGAGGTTGCTTGGGACAGACTCTGGCGCAGTAGTAGTACATTTTAATACAGGCAGACCAGTTGTGACAGCTGCTCTTGGCCTGGCGGTCCAGGCAGGGTGGATGGGGCAGGCTGTGGGCGTTCCCCGGGGACAGGAGGGGGAGAAGAGCTGCTGCAGAGCCCCATCGTCTGCAGCAGGCAGGCACTATCATACAGGTCAGGTTGGCAGGGCCTCCCCAAGGGAAAGGAAACGGCCGGCCGTGGGCAGAACATTCCAAAAAAAACAAAAAAACAAAAACAAAAACACAGCGATTGCCCCCTGGTGGATCGGTAGAAATATGTGAGCGCCGTTTAAAACGCCTAGGCGACAAAATGATTTCAGAGTACTGTAACAGTGCTATTTAAGAGAGGCTTGGGATAATGTGTGGGGGGGGTGGGGGTGTCTCATTTGTTTTGCTACCATTTCTTACATCCTTACTGCTCCCAGCTACTCGGGGACAAAGGATAAAACAAAAAGAAAAAGATTTTTCACATCTATGTAAAAGTTCAAAAATATGAGTATGTGTACAATACAGAGAAGCCACTGAGCAGATTGCTTTTTTTGTATCGTTTCTAGTATTTGCGCTCAGGTTTTTTTGTGTGTTGCCAGTGTTGCTTCTCCAGTCCACTTCTGATTGGTTGGCATTGAAGGTGTGAAGAGCTGGGATGCTCTTGCTAAGTGCTATGATGAACCACTTCATTAGCGACCAGTGTCTTTGTTCCATATCTACCTACCACTACAAAATGCCAACATAGCAAAAACAAGACAGGGAAAAATAAAATAGGAAATGTACATACATGAATGCACCGGACAAAACCCACAATTTTGGTATGATGCCACCCGCTGACCACTGTGCCAGTCACTGGTGTGAGTGCAGAGAGCAGGCTGGCCACGGAAGTGCTCGGTGTGTCCGTCCATGCGCCTGGGTCTGAGAACGTGTCGCTAACTGCCACCATCACTCGGTGAGATGCATACGGTGCGTGAGGTGGTGGCTAAGGGGGCCTTTGCGTTCACCTCTTTTCTTAAAGAGAGAGGAGCTCAGGGTAGGGAAGGAACCTGTCTCCCCACAAACACACACACACACACCCACCCCTCCACCTTGGTAGTTGGACGGTAGAGTCTGTGGCTTATATTGCACGTCACTTGAAATGGTGTCGGGGGCGGCCAGCATACAGGTTTGCTGACAGAACATGTCTCGCCTCCCAGTCCAGCAGCAGACCAGGCTGAGGTGGTTCACACTTTTACACTTCCCGTAATAGTAGCCGTGGTTACTCGCCAGCAACCGTAAACACAGCCGACGTCTCCGGCGACATTTACAATGGTTCAAGAAAAACATAAAAGCAAAAGGAGAAAATAAATAAAACGAAAACTAGAAAAAAATAAATGGCTTGAACAAGGCGAATGAGAGTTGCATCCATCGCTCCTCCTCAAGCGCTGTGTGTTGAGTGGAAAGGGGTTTGGGGGAGGGGGGGGGATCTGCTCAGAGCTGTGGTTTGCTTAAGTGAAGCCACGGCATGTGTGCACTCCCCTAACAAGGTTTTCGCTGGCTCAGACAATGAGGGTGTGCAAGTGTTGCTTATGCGTATGCACTACAGATATAGAGAAAGTGTGTGTGTGTGTGTGTGTGTGTGTGGACTGCAGAGCCGGAGAGAGGTTAAGGCTAGTTATTAGTGCTGAGAGGAAAATTAAATGCTGAATCTGGACCGGCACAAAGTTCCACAAGCATTCTGATTTAAAGGAAGTGTGTGTGTGTGTGTGGGGGGGGGGGGGGGGAAGAATGGTGGGTTGGGGTCTACTTTGGGAATGATGCACTTTTTGTGTCTTTGAGGTGCGGAGTGATTTAGCCTCGACGGGCAGCGAGGGGCAACGCGAGTTTCAAGATGGCAGCTTGTCATTTTGTGTCAGTTTGACTAAAATACATGTTTTCACAGAGGATTATTCTCAAAGGTTCATTTCTGAAGAAAGAAAAAAAAAAAAAGGTTTCATCTCATTTGAGTCAAAGCCTTGTCTTTTCCAAGTCCTGCATGTGTGAAAGTCGAACACTGTAACCCAAGCCTCTCGCTGGGATTCGCTTGAAACGACATGAAACAAAAACAGGGAGAAGAGGCGGAGGACGTTGCACAGACTGGCAGAGCCCAAATCCTCTCCCTCCGCCTCCGCTGATTATCTCCACGTTGATTCGTCAGGGTCCTGCTTACATGGACTCCCCGCTCAGGAGGTCCCCGGGCAGCAGCGTATTGATTGGGGTGGGGCTCCCCATAACCCGGACCTCTTCTCCGCTGGGGGGTCCCCACAGGCTAGAATACTGCTGAACGCCCCCCCACAGCAGCTCTCCGCCCGTCTTGGCTCCTCCCCCCGAGCCCAGGCTGCTGGAGGAGCTACCGTTGGTGTTCCAGTGGGGCGAGTGGCCGATTGGGTGAGAGGCGCCGGCCCCGCCCATCCGCAACTGATTGGCGCCCGGGTTGGCCTGCCAGCTAGTGGTTGCTCCTAGCGACTGGCTCTGTGCAAAGAAGCGGTTCACCTCCTCCTCCCCGGCGAACTCGGCCAGGATGGTGGTGTTTCCCAGCACGCACCTGGGGAGACACACGCACATTAACGTGTAGTCTACAATGGCGTGTGCCAAACATGTTTGTTTTTAGAATCTAAAAAGGCCATATAGAATGTACATTTATACGTTTTCACCCCATTCAAATCTGCATAAACACACCATTCGATTCCATAATTGCTAAAAATAGTCTGTTGCCGAGCAATTGATTGATTTACTGATTGGCCCTAGAAACCCTTGCATGTGTTTTCATTACTACGCTATTTTATCTGATTAAACAGCCTCTTGGATTGAAGTTGGCTGAAGGGACATTGAAGTTAGTTGGAGCTGAACAGGTTAGTGTTGGGACCGACTACACCTAATTAGGACCTGGGTTTAACCCGACCTGCCTGGTCTGTCTGTAGGTATCCTTGAAGAAGACGTTGCTCTTTAACACGCTTTGGATCAAAGTGTCTAAATTGCATACTTTGTGATACACATGGCATACACTCAAAGACCAGTAAAGCCCAGACACTTGACAAGTCCCGTTTCCAACCCAAATAGGATTGGCATTTCACCCATTGAATTGTAGCAGGCCATGTGCCTAATAATAATGAAAGCATTATTGTTTTCATTCTAATGTTTTCACGTTGAACTGGCCACGGCCCAGCGCTGCCCTCTGCTGCCCCCCGGTGGCACGTACATGTGCAGGGACTTCTGGGCCTTGGCGGCCTCGTCCTTGGAGCTGTAGCGCACCACGGCGTTGCCCTGGGTCAGGTTGAGGTGGAATGTGATCAGGGGGCCGTGCTGCATGCACAGCGTCCGCAGAGTCGAACCGTCGATCTGGAGGAGACATGCACACAGTGAGGCAACCCATCCACATGCATGTATGCTGACTTATTATTACACCACTTCCTCGCTCTGTTCACTAAACCAAATGTAGCCTCTCCTTGCCTTGTCTTTGGGTTCAATTGAAAACGGGCACTGCGACTAGCGTCACTCGAGCTGAGATACAACACTGAATCTACATTGATAACCCGGAGCGTGTGGACTATTGAGGCAGTTCAAGATCACAGCCCTTAGAGACTGTAACGTGATTAAGGGCTACATAAATTAACAGACACAGGCAGTAGCAGAAGCTGACTGAACAGATAGTTCACACTAGTACCTGTGGTGTAAGGTTTCTCAGGACCAGCCAGCTACTAGTCCTGTTGGAGCTGTCTGTGCTCCACGTGGTACCTGCTGAATGTTGAGGAGAAAGCAAAGTCTACATTTACAGCATGTGTCACTGTAAATGTAACTGTAAAAAGCAGTTAATGACAAGTGCACTTAAGTACATTTGTCAATAGCTGAATAGATCGCACACCAGTCATTATAATTAAGTAAACACACAGCTCAGTTCCTAAGCATAACAACAAACACAACATTAAGCACTTCAAAACAAATTAAGTTAAGGGCTGACATAACTGAGCAGAAAGAATAGAGGTTAAGTATTAGTGAAAGGAAAACAATACATGTATACACTCAAGTTCTAATTCTCGAAGAACAGGATGGGTGGTGTTGCTGTGCATGTTGGGTGAACCACTTAATGTCAGTTAGTAACAGCAAATGTGTTTAACCACAAGGTTCCCCGCCTAGTCACTGATGCTTTGTAGGAAGGATACTGTACCGTATTGTGTACTATACTGTACACTATACGGATACCATCAATGTACAGCTATTTACAAACACACAATGTGCATGGTATTCCCACAACCTGACCTACACAAATCTTTCCATTAACCCAGAATATCAATCCCCAAGACACTTGAAACATGGGTCCCTACACAGTCAGTTTACCCGTTCTTATCATATTTTCACACATACGGTTGAAAACATATTTAACACAATACAAATTAATTTGTAAAAAAAAAAAAAAAGAGGTTTGTCAATGAGGCAACGGGAGAACCACAAGCTCACACACGACACAATCGTACCTGAGGAATACGAGCTGCTCCACCCCTGGGCCAGGCCCAGGGAGTTGCCCCCCCAGGTGGAGGAGGGCTTGGGGTTGGTGAGGCCGGGCGGGGGCCGCGAGGGGGCCGCGGCGCTGCTTCGGGGGCCTTGGGGGACCTTCCACAGCTCGTGGGACAGAGACGCCTGGTTGTGGGAGATGGGCCCCTGGGACCAGGTGGACTTCATGTCCGACAGTTTACCTGGATGGACAACATACGGGTTAGCTAACGTCTGGTGTGAAACATGCCACTCTCTCAGCAACACACACAGCACCTTTAAAGCATGCAATATGATATTACCATATGTTTAACATTAACACAGCAGCAAAGAGCTGTTGTCTGTGTAAAGACATCGTCGTGGTGTAATTGCATCCAGAGAAAGACATCACACTGCTTCTGTGTGTGTTGTGAGCTCCTCTGTTCTTTGTTTTCATAGCCTGGCTGGCCATACGTGCATATTGGTGTGGCCCACGGAGCATCTGTTTTGGTCTGAGATGCTGGTGCTTAGTGTGCCATCTAGTGGCAGACAAGGTCATACATAGTTCTAAGCATAAACACTGGCGATGCAAAAGACCAAGTGAAGTTCTTCACCGGTGAGTCAGAAACGTCACTGGAGTTTGACGTTTCAGATCTTTTGCAACCTCAGGAGTGGCAACCTTACTTAGTATAACATTAAGGACTCATGTGAAAGCACATTATAATCTAGGATTTTATTCCCTTTACATATCAGTCTAAGAACTCAGTTGAAACACATTTACAGAACCAGTATCCAGGTGGGTAGATCTGTTACTGACAGCAATGAATCCCACATGATTGGTTAAAGGTGGTCCAATCATTACTGTAAAACCTTTTCTGTTATGATTGACACATTAGCATTGTCTCTACCACAAAGGATGTGAATTGAGAGTTTTCAGCGTGATAAGCAGAGCAAAACCAATTGTGGATCTTGATAAATCAAGAAGGTCTTACCAGGCTAACTAATAACATTTAAACATTTATATTTACTGTCTAGGGAGAGATTAAATACCAAGGTTGGACAGAAAGACAAATGGTGTTCCAATGGTGTGAACATTAGCAAATCACACCATCCCACACTTTTGATCAGCACATCCATCTGCTGCTTCTGTGTTTATCTCCTGCTAATCTCAGACAGATATGTGTTCCAGAAAAGGGACCAGGGTTACACACACACGGAGTTAAACAGGAGCCATAAAAGCCCTCTGTTTCACACTGCTTCAGTGTTACAAGATACACTGACAGGGACTTTTTATGTGGAAGAGATGCAGCACATAACTTGTAATGACTAGGATAGGCTAGTCTCCACACAGGGGGAGGAACAAGGGGGAAGTGCTCTCGTTGTTAAGGGGTGGTCCACTCTAACGTAGGGAAGGAGGAGGTCGTAGGCAAGAGGAGGACAAACTGTGTACCTGCATCGTCCGTCTCCGTGGACGACAGACGAGAGAACGAGCTAGAGTAGGAACTGACTGGCCAATCGGTGGAAGGAGGCAAAGCCTCATTCTGACAAGAAGTGGGGGAGGAGCCTACGGTGACGCCAGCGACAAACACGGATGGACAGACGGAAATAAATGACGGAGGAAGGCAGAGAAGCACGAGGTGCAGTAGAAGAGAAGGAAAACAAAGTGATACATGATTACAGGAGGAGGCAGAGTGAAACCACAAACTAGCTCACCTCCACTCCTATCACGCAGCAGGTAGCGGTTCACGTCCTGGATGTTGGTGTTGATAGTGGGCCCGCTGGGGACGCTCCCCGGGGTCACGTTGGGGTCCGTCTCGGGGTCAATGTTCTGGAGACCCTTCCAGGGTACACCAGGGCAGAACTCTGCAAACACACATAATTTTATACACGTGCACACGCGCGCACACACACACACACACACCAGGTCCAGTGCTTGTCTGGCTTTATTACGTGTATCGATCACTCACACACACACCTCACTCAATACAAGTCCGCACAATGACCTTAACTACATTGTGTGAAGGTCATCGCTTGTAGCTCTCTAAGCAAGACTCCAATATCCATCAATCAAGCCATGCCCAATGCCAGCATGTGGACTTGTATTCTAAGGACACTGTACATTCAAGTTCCACATGTTCAGCCTTCTGAGAGAGCCTTCTCAGCTCAGACTAGATCCAGTGGCTTCTGACCTGGTGGCCAGGTAATGTTGGTCCCATTGGCCATCTTGTCATTGTTGTTCTTGCCCTGGCCCCAGCTGTCTTGGGGCACCAGGGCGCTGGTGGGGGACTCGGAGCTGGACATCAGACTGTAGGGGCTGTACGAGTCTTCTAGCTGAGAGGGCTTCCCTGGTGGACCAAGATTGGCACCTAGCGGAGAAGACACACATACTATGGATGTCAGACTATTCAACACAATAGAAATATTACAATAGTCTAGGATGCCATTACTATGCTATTTTACTAATATATTTTATGCTGGAGCTCGTCTAAAAAGAAGGTCCCTAATGTAAACAGCCTCCTTTCTCTTTAACTGAGATATATAACAGTGTTTTAACACCAAGACAAGTAACAAGCCCCTGCTGACAGCTAAGTTGGCATGCCAGTCAAACCATCACCATGCCCTGCTGCCATTCCAGTCTAACCAGTCAAACCATCACCATGTCCTGCTGCCATCCCAGCCTAACCAGTCAAACCATCACCATGTACTGCTGCCATCCCAGTCAAACCATCACCATGTCCTGCTGCCATCCCAGTCAAACCATCACCACCAGTTGCCTGCCTCACCGTGCTTTCCGAGGTTGGCCTCCAGCGGAGAGGAGCTTCCAGAGAGGCTGTCCATAGAGTTGGGATGTGTCCACTGGGACAGGCGTGATTGGGGCTGGGGGGGCTCCTTCATGGACAGCCCCCCGACCTCGATGCAGGATACATTCATGTTTGGATTCAATCCAGCTGTGGAAGTCCACAAGACAGTTAGAAACACTAGTCAATAAGGATGAGAGGCTTTTGCTTTTAGCTAAATACACGTTTTATTTCATCATTAGCATTGACACTTAAAATATATATTTGATTAAATATTGATAAAATACACATTTTGCGAGTTAATAGGTAATATTTAGTCATTAAAAAAAGTTGACAGCTCCAATCAAGAGAACACTGCATGGAAACAGCATGCTACGTTATGCCACGCTAACTAAGATAACCCAATGCTATGCAGCTAGCCCCACTCACAGAGAGGGTAGTGGCTGTAGGCATTGGGAGAAGACTGCGGCTCTTTGGTCTGCAAGTCAGGGAGGCCTGGAGCCTGGGGGTGGCCTGGGAAGGAGTCCAGGGCTGATTTGGCTGGGCCGGGATGCAGGCCTGCGTGGGACGGAGGTGGCGGCTGCTGCTGTTGCTTCATCAGCAGGGCCTGGGCCAGCTGACGTTGGTGCTGTTGGATCTGCTGCTGCATGTTATTGATTGTGCGTGCAACCTGGGCAACAAACACACAGTCAGGAGGTGGAACACACTGCTGTGTGGTGGTTGTTTCACCTGTTGTTTTGTTCAATTGCAATGAAATGTTTTGTCATTTCTGGTCTGATGGCTATAATGGTATACATACAAGACAGATTGTCTGCGTGTGTGTGTGTGTGTGTGTGGTGTGCACGTGCACACTCACTTGCTGCTCTTGCTGTCGGATGGGACCAGAAACATTGCGCTGCGCCTGCAACATCTGCTGTTGAATTTGTAAACGCTGGTATGCCTGCGGACGAAGAAGTGCTTCTCACAATTATTCTCAAAATGGCGGGAGGGTTGCCTGGGAGATGGAGGGGAGGGGAGCTGCTGTTCTTCCCAGTCTATCTTTACTGTATGAAAACCTCCTCGTATTATTTGCAGTGCGGTGGGCAGCCAGAAGACATTAAACACGTGATTGAGGCTCACCAGCTGCAGCTGATAGAGTTGGTTCAGCAGGGTCATATGTTGAGGGTTTATTGGTGAGGTTAAAAGTGCAGGATTCAGACCAATGTTTTTTGCTGCAAACTGTAAGAGCTGTGCTTGAACCTGCGGGGCAGAGCACACCACACCGTCACACACACACACACACACACTTGTGTAAATTCCCAACGCGTCCACATGGTTTGCCAGCTGCCACTGACCTGAGGGGAGAGAAACTGAGGCACTTGAGCGCGTAGACTAGGCTGGGAGGAGCCGAGAGGTGGCACTGGTGGCTGAGGAGGGGGCTGAGGGTGCATGGGCCGGGCGTGTGCCGCTCCGCCATTACCAAACATTCCCGTCTGCATCTGGGGGGAAGGGGGGGACATTGTGTTTTCTATTGTGTTATGCTGATAACACAACAGAACACGATTCATTGCTTTAGCAAGGCTAGCTAGCTAGGCTAGATATATGGTCGACCACGAGGCTACAGCACACGCAAACCCTGACTAAAGTCCGAGGCGCGGCACAGAGTGAGAGCAGTAGCACTGGCCCATGTCTTGAGGACGTGCATACATTTAGCACAGGGGTCGGCAACCTTGGGCACGCGTAAGCTTAACCAATGGCACACTGTCAATATCTTTTTTTAAATCTTTATCATAAAAAAATAAATAAATAATTAAGTAGGCTACACGCTCATCCGGCTAATATAGTACGATGTTTTATAATCCGCATGGGAAATTTGCCTACATTACGTTATGACTTCCACAGACATTGCCGTA
>JAODUH010000023.1:2394052-2410987 GCA_027564835.1 Typhlichthys subterraneus | reverse complement strand
TACATAACAGGGTAAGTCAGCCTACATTGTTTTATTTTAAGATAATGTTTATTTATGACTTCCATTAGTTTTCTTATATTGGCTTGCTTTAGACATTTGTTTAGCACCAGGATTTGTCTCACATCGATCAGGATCTCATAATCGCACAACATGAAACTTTACTGTACCATACAGTAAAGTTAGTTTTCGTCTTGGATCATCAGTTACCTTTGATGTCCTATTCTTGTGTGTATGTTGGTATCGCCTCTTTCTGTTTTGGCTTCAGAAAAGCGAAAACATACGACACCTCCCTCTTAGGCTTGTAAAACCATGTGTAGCCTAAAACGTGCACCATTTCTGCAATTCCCCTAAAAGCTTGACAATTCCCCTGCATATAACATAGGTTTGTTCATTGACCGTTCTTTGAAGAGGAATATTTCAGAGCGGTTTGCTTATTTTTTAATATGGAGATATATAATGGCATGTATTGTTGACCAGTGATCATTTTGGGATGTTGACCAGTTTAGTAGTCTAGTCTGTCATAACCATAACGATGTCAAGACAATTTCGCTACAAGCATAAATTACGTATATATTACTATTCGTAATATTCGATGGGCTAGTTATGGTAACTTTCTGCTGGTGAACTTGTAATGTCTTTGCCCTTCACGCGGGGCAGCAGGGTTCAATTCCGGGGTGGGGCAGATATTTTTTTATTTGGTTTTAATAACTAAAAGCGTAGTTGTACAGGCTTAAAATTTTAGACATTTTTCGTCACACTTTCGTCCCCCCCACTTTAAAAACATCTCCTGCGCCACTGATATGCACGACTCGTGTACGATACAAACTTTGTTAGGCCTAGTCTATCACAATAAAATAATAAAAATGCGAACACATTTTACATTGAAACAACCACACATCAGGCTTAATAGTACAGGCCAATACAATCGTAATCTCTTAAAAATACTAGTGGAAATATTTTTAGTGCGTGTTAAATAAATAGTTAGACTAAAATCAATTAACAAGTAACGAGATAATCCTTTCTTCACGAATAGCCTATGGTAGGCTCTATCCTATTTCCGTATAGTCCAATTTGTGCGCCTGAGATTGGTGTAGTTCTCTGCGGCAATGCCGGATGGGAGGCCAATCCATTGCTTTGATCCCGCCAAAACACGAAATCCACTTTAAACGCAATTGGAAAACAATTTTCCCGGAGACACCATTACTAAAGTTGCGCCTTGTCGCCGTGGATCCCCAGTTGCTTTTAGCCCTCCAATGAAACTCACCTCTCTGTGTCTTTGCTTTGTACAGATGATACGGACAAGACTTGAGTCAACTGCAGTGATCTTACCAGAGCCTGGCGACCTTTTATAGTTTCACTCCATCGCAATCTGAGGCATAAGATAACTGACACCGCTCAGAGGGTGTGGCAAAAAAATATGTTCAGTGGCCAGAGAACGGTCTATTTTAAGTTACACAAATGAAGACACTTAAAAGGTGCGTTTGGAAATGTCTGTAATATCCTTCAATGCTAAGAATACATCCTGCTGAGGAGGACTTAAATCGACGGGTGCTGTCACAACAGAGGCGCAGAAGATATTGATTTTGAATGGAATTAAGTGGAGGTAATTAGCCTAGATAGCCTACTGTCGAATATTAGATATGCCTATATTCCCCTCATACGCTAAAGCAACTTGTTTGCTATACTAGGTAAATCTGTATTTGGTCAATGGTATTGTAAAATCGGGATCAAATCGTAGATGTTGCAAAAATAATAATAATAATAAAAAAACAAAGAAAAAACGCATTGCAATAGGCCCTAACGGTTTTAGTGTTTATAGTATCATGCATAGCCTACATTAATTAACATTTTTTATTTTAAAAAGTGAATAATTTTTAGGTTGTTTCTTCACATAATTCAGTTAGCATAAATTGTCTGACACTGGCTAATTATTGCTATTCTTCAATATTTATCAGATTACTTTTTTAAAACGTATAATATGTGTAGGCTACATTGATTTGCTTTAATTATAGGCTAAAGGTCCTCTTTATTTTACAGTTCTCCTCGGGGTGGCAGCACTGTCCTATGAGGAAAACAGCAACCTGTGGTAAGCCTAGCAGCCTATATGTTTTGACGGCCAATTAATCGCTCCATGCCAGGCATGACTATTCACTTTTTGCATTAATGACTTGTAGCCATCGTAGTTCATTAAAAATATTTGCTAAATTTTTTTTTTTTTTAAAAAAAAAAAAAAAAAAAAAAAAAAAAAAAAAAAAGCATGTCATTTGTAAATCATGACTGCAGCCGGCAGTATTAAGTCTACTTATCTTATTTGGCCAAATATAGCATTTAGGCTAGAACTATAAATGATTATCAAATTCTCTGAACATAATAAAATATATGATTAAGTGCGCTGTATTGACTATGTTGCTTAAATTGCCAACTAATGAATCTAAAGGCTATTCATAGAGTTCATTTTGGAGTATGTTTGCTACAGCCCATTGCACTATTGACTACACTGCAGACAGTCCAGAAAAGCACTAGACTAGACAACCTATGGCACTACTGTATGGGTGGAAGCGACATCCCCATTTGAATCACGCAAGGAAGTATTCAAGAAATGCACAGGGTCTTCCCCTCTGGGGTTTTCCTGGGGTCAAGTCTGAAAATGCTCACCTTCCTCTGTTGTCTAAACAAGCTATTTGCAGTTCAAGTCAACCCTCTGCCCTCATTCAAGTATTTACAATGGCTGGCGTACAGTTATTATGTATATCATGATCTCAACCCATTCAACCTACATCAACAAAGGCGTAGTAGACCCAAACACAAAAGACTGACCTGATGGAGATGACATTACACCAAAGAGTATTTATTCCTGGTTTATCACTCTTCCTCAAAAGTGCAGATGGGATTGTAAAATTGGCACAAGTAATTTCTCAAAATATACAACACATGGGAGTAATATTACCTTAAAAGTTACACTATGTGTTCAATAATGAGAAATAGTTTGCAGGCAATATATAAATAAGATATAAAAAAATATTCTTTCAGCTGATGACTACTGAATCTTGCAGGGAGTTCGCAGTTCCATGAAAAGAGGGGATCTTGGTCAATGGATATTTATGCCTTTACAAGGAGAGCAAACTCTGAAAAGTGGATACAATACATTTACCATTAGTATTCAAATGCATAATTTCAAGATATCATAAAATATGAATTTGCTCCAAATGTTTGACCAAGCATTTGATTTTCTATCCTCCAGGAGTTCATGTGAATGCATTTAGTTGTAAGTAATCAGTGCTGTTGGCTTGTAAATTAATGACTATGGACTGTCACGTATGCATATCCACATTATGTATTATGCTAACTCAAAGATAGCTACCATTTAGTTAATAAACAACACTGACCATCAACTCCGATCTTGCCATCCCCATCACTGTCACCAGCAGCAAGGAAATCTGCAGTCTCTTTGTCGGTGAGTGCCCTAGCACCAGCGCCGAAGTTCTGCAGGAACAGTCTGGTAGAGTGGACAAACAACATCAGTTAAAACCAAGGCATAGCAGGCCTTCAGTACAACAATATGGACAATCTACAAGTCAAGTCAAGTCAAGTTTGTTTATATAGCCATTAATCACGTTGCCGTCTCAAAGGGCTTTACAGCCTACATTTCACATGGAAACAAACAACACCCCCTTAACCTGCTCCTCCTATAATTTGGAAACATTCTTTAATGGACCTCAAACATCCAATAAGCATTTACATCACACATGTTATCTTTAAAGGTAATCTATATGATATTTTTAACATGAATAGAGCAACAAATAACAATTTTCTATGCAAAGATGTTGAGTAATTGCGTCCTGAGCAAAGAATGAAATCACACTCCCGGTGTGTGTTGTAATCCAAGCTCCTTTATTTGTTTTCATAGCTGGGCTGGTCGCAAGTGGGTGTGTGTGTGTTTGTGTGTGTGTGGACAACAAAACATTTGTTTTTGTTTGAGTGTGACATCTACTGGTAGAAAGTTATACAGAGCACTTTAAAATAAATGTGGAACACTTGTATATCCCTAACCATAGAAGGCTGTAAACCCAACAAAGTGTTTATTCTGGCTGATTCGATTGTTTTCATTCTGAGGTTTTGTGGAACGCTACTGTAAATATGCTAAGATCAACAAACTGCATATCATCCAGCCAATCATAAAGAAGGTATCATTTGCCTGAAAGGAGTCAACAAGTTGTCAGTCAAAATAAGTGTGTACCTGCCCACACTGTCATATAAGAAGTTGTATAAGTAATCAGCCACAACAACTGAAAACTGGTTGCTTCACTGGCACTTTGTTGGAGATGTAAATGGAAGCTCATTAAAACAGTAACACTATAAGCCATGGCAGGACATTTAGCTTTACACATGGCATGACATACGCATTTAAGAGATGAGTTTTTTTTAGTTTCCAATTTTAAGAGTATTAAAAAGTCTTACTTGAGTTCATCCTCCTCAATGAAGCCGCTGGCATCCTGGTCAATGATGAAGAAGGCCTTCTTGATCTCTTCAGGTGACTTTGCAGCCAGACCACAGGTCTTGAAGAAATTCTTGTAGTTGAAGGAGTCAGCAGCTGCAAAACATTTTTAACCCGAAGTTAATTTTTTTTTTATTACAGATGAATTTGGGAGTAGAAAGCCACATTGTTGGCATTGTGTATTTGGATATTGTAACAAAATTAAGCATTAATGATACAGGAGAGTAGGTTACATTTGATTGGTATGTTCTGGTTTGTAATTTGTACCCGTAGGCCTATTTCAGTCCTAAATCAGAACATTTTCTAATAATGTATGTCTTTACCTGAGCAGCCAGCCAGGGCAGATTTCACATCAGCATCGTTGAGCACACCAGCGAAGGCCATTTTTTATTCTATGAAGAAATTAAGAAAATTATTAGGTTACGATCACAATATAGGCATACCATGCAGTATTTCTGTTACTTAAAATACCTAGCCTATGGTCTAGGGAATGGAAATGAAATGAATTATAACCTTTTAGATGGAAATGAATGCCTTAATAATGTTTAAGCCTGAAAGATAACGTTAATAACGTGGTGTTCTTACTGCATCGAATAAAAAAGAGCAACATTGGCCAAACATTATTTTAGGATTCATATCGTAAATATTAATTGTAATCGATCTACTAATTAACCGAACTACGTCGGGTGAACGAAACGAATAACCACAATGCCCACAGTTTTATGTGGACTCAACACGTTGAACCTTCGCTTTTCCTATTCAGGATGCTCCGGCTGAGAGCACACTTACTGACAGTGCAAGCACCATGTAGGCTACTTGAAAATAAAAACGATATCAATTTTGATAGCTTTGCGCGTATTTGAAAAGGTCCATAGTGTGTTATCCTAACGAACTCTAATCCACAAGTGCTCCTCAGAAAGACAAGTAACCAAATTTCAACTCCATTTGCCCATGTTGTCTTGTTGGTTAAATCTTTCCTACTGTAGTCCATCCAAAACTTCAGGTCCTAATCCATCCCTCCTTCGCCCACTAAACTGACAGAAAAGTCAACGGTTCCCAACAAGCACAAAATGTGCCTCTCACTCACCTTTTGCGCTGCGTTGAGGCGAGTGTAAACCAATGGAGATTCAAGTGAATGACAGCACCTCTCTCCTCTCACTCTTATATATGCTTGAGCAACACCATTTACAGAGATTTGAGTCTCAGTGTCGGGTACAGAGATGCATCAGTTTCGAAAAAAATGTGTCTAGTAGTCTCTAACTATTTTTAGGTGAACAAACGAGTATGGTAGCATGCAGGGACGTGCATGCGGTTCGACAGGAGCAGGGGCTCAAATGTAAAAAGGGGCATCTGTCACGATGGAGTTAATTATAAATTATTACAATATTACAATGATTAACTATGTACTATATATTCTTATATATAATAATTAACCTAAACAACATAAACAATGGAACGATTAATCCAACAGAACCATCAAAGTAACTGCCAATAGAGAACCCACTGTAATTACATTTGTACATAGACCTAGATTTATAATGGACTATAGCCACATTAAATGACACACCTACTATCGCTTACTTAATGTTTTTACCATTCACTTTTTCTCATCTTATAGTCTTTTTTAAGTTTAAATGCACCCAATGCACCAACATACTTGTAGTGTAATGTTTCAAAGTCAACAAATTCCAAAACATTTGGAAAAGTTGTATTCTAACAACAATGTAACATAAAACTGTAGCCTATATCAGCCAGCATTACAGAATATGTAATATTTTGGCTTGTTTTAACATTCTTGTATTTTTTATACATAAATCAACATTCCCTTAAAAAACAAGAATGTCACTGTATAGAATGTATAGCCTTAGGCCTAAACTGAATTTTAATCAGGCAATGCGTCATAGCACATTGATATGACCATAAAATACATCAGTGCAAATGCATCACCAAATGCATCACCGTGTGTTTCATATAACATAAGCCAAGATGTGTAGTCCTATTACATTTTAAAACATGCCTATCATGATTATATTAGGTCTAAAGTGCAGTTAGCAAACTGATGTGACTAGCTATAGGGTCAAGGGAACACGAACAAACTATTTTGCTAATCTACATACAACGTGTGTTTTCTGCCTGAGAACTTCCATAATTAAACATGTCTGCCTGTCTGTTCAGTGGGAAGCAAGACGCAATACATCAGACATGACATCGCATGGCAGAGGTTATAGGGCAAATAAACAGGGGAATTCTCTGACCTTCGTTTGGTAGGCTACATTATCTATTGGTTTGTGTTGTTATTTTAATCTATATGTAAATGTATTTTGTTTTATTGGCCACCACATCATTATTTATTAAATTATTGTGGATAGGGGCACTTTTAAATTAAATGTAAGGAAAATGGTAGTCGGCTTGACCCCCCCAGGGCGCCCCCCGCTCCCCCCCACGTGTGCCTGGTAGCATGTGTTCGAAGGCCTATAGCTTTGGATGTGTGGAAGCTCCTTGAAACCCGAGCAAGCCTCAAGATTTAACAGGATAGAAGACAGGCATGAGTCTTGACATTTATGCAAAGAATATTCAAAACAAACATAGACCCACATGTTTGTTTGTGTTGGCCTTTGATCTAAACTGATCAATAACATATGATATTTATTGATGTTTATAGTCTACATAGTAATAATGTACATTTCTTTTGGCAGCCTGTATTAATACATTTCACTATGATGAACTATTTATAATGTTAGTTATACATTTTCTTTTTTGTTTTATTAGGCCCAATGAACAAAAATTCTTTAAAATATGACCACCTCCAATCACTTTTGCCTTTGTGCATGGCAAGCAGATGTATCATTCGTACATTTGAAAGTAATCTGTAATCTACATTTAATTCAAAAGCAGAATGAGACCTATGGTTAACATAAATTGTGCGGGCAATACTGTAGACAATACTGTACACAGTACTGTACACAATACTGTAGACAATACTGTACACAATGCTGTAGACAATACTGTACACAATACTAATGCTTAGTTTAGTCTATCCAACAGAAGGCAGTAGGCCTAATGTAAAGAAACATGATGTGTTTTAAAACAATACACCACTTTCCAATCAGAAATTTAAATGGTGAAGGACTGCATTTATATTGTGCATTCCAAACCGTCCGGCCACACAAAGCACTTTACAGTATAGCCTCACACACACACACACACATTCATACACAGAGGGTGGTGTCACCCAGGTGTCACCTGACCCCTGGGAGCATTTAGAGGGGTTTGAACCAGCCACTCTATCACCATCACCCCGGTCTACCCATTGCGGCGCTGCCACAATGGGTTAATTAGATCTGGGTAACAATGGTGAAGACATATAATGGTGAAGACAGTTGCAGCAGTTTCTTCAGCTTTCTTGATGGTGCATACTGTAACAGTTAGGCTTATATTATGCCTGTCATGCAGCACATGCACCAAAAGATCAACAGACATGTCATTGTGTTTCAAACCTTATTTTATTAACACATAATTTTCCCACCATCACCAAATATGCATAGTGCAGACACTCAAACACCCAGGAAGTTTGGGTTTCAGCAGACGAACATAATTTCGCAATAAAATAAGCAGGTGCAACTGGTCAGGTTTGCGTTATTTCAGCAGACAGCAGAACTCTGTGAGAAAGAATATAAATAGTGACATTCTGTAAGTCTAAACATGCATAATTTCCATATCTATCTATCTATTTATCTATCTACAAAAGGCATATACTCATAGACTGCAGTTTGTGTTCTATAATCAGGCTGCAGTTTCAGCACCGACTAATGGACAGTTCCTACATACTGTACAGGCCCACCTTTCAATCCAATCTTGCCGTCCCCATCCTTATCGCCTGCAGACAAGAGGGTCTTGGTCTCAGCCACAGTCAGTTCCCGGGCCCCTGGAGAGAAATTCTGAAGAAACAGTCTGGGGGAGACAAATAACATAATTGTAACATGGCTGAACACATTCTGTTTAGGTTTCTTGTGTATGTGCTGTTGAGATGTGCCTCTAGACTGTCTTTATCTTTGGCATTTTCTTTGCATATAACAACGTTCAATGGCCTACAAATCCCACAATCCCTTTCTATCATCCCCACATCTTTCTATTGTCATGGTACATATGGCATACAGTCTAACAACAATCACACATTGGCCAACCTCTAATGTTTTGTTGTGTATAGTGTATATTTATCAAATATAGCCTGTTGAGAACCACTGCTCTAAACAGTACATAGCCTATACTATCCTTACTTGAGCTCCTCCTCCTCAATGTATCCACTTTTGTCTTGGTCCAGAACTGTAAACACACTCTGGCCCTTCTCCTCGTCAGTGTCGGTCAGCCCCACTTGGCCAAAGAATGACTTGTAGTCAAATGTGCCTGGAGCTGTGATTGGTCAGTATGAACACAAAGCAGGAATGACAAAGGGCTAAATGTACTGTAGATGTCATTTTCTGTCAGAGACTCAGATGAATCTACAACTCATGACATTTTACTCACACACTCCCACCGGCATGTTATGGTTAGAGAATCTCTTCCGTGAATACACATGGCCTGTTCCCTCGTTATGCTAAAACCCAAGCATACATGCTGCCTACTGACTACATGATTCTAACAAGGCACGAGAACCGCATTAAATAGATTCAGAAGGTGCTGATAATGAACAAGTACCTACATGAACGAAGATGTTACGTAAATAAAACACGTCTCACAGTTGTAGCCTTTGTCCCACTGGTTTGTTAAAATATTTCAGTAAAAGGGAGATGGCTTTTACTGAAGAGTTAACGTTATGGTAAACTGTACCATCAATGCAATGTGCACAAAACTATTTACAGAAATGTGTACATAAAGAAATGATACCAAAGCTCAAGGTTGCCCTTAACATTGAGAGAAGGTTATATTCTTGCTAAAAAGCAGTACAAAACCATTAGTATTTGCAATGGGTTGGTGTGCAATGAGTGTCACATCAGGCACATGTAAAGGAAATAGATAAACAACTAAGCGATAGGTCGTCAAGTCTACAGTATGTGGTGGATGTGATTTTGGTCTTCTCTGTGGGAACACACACACACAAGGCATAAACACGTTGGTGTCTGGCTGGTAACTGCTCCCAAGCCCCTTGGCTGCCTGGTTACCTCCAACATACACTCTACATCATAACGGTTGCCCCGTGGGAGAGGAAGCAGGTTTATTAGTGACTTACTGCTCTTCTCTGTGTATGCATGCGCTTATGTGCATGTGGATGCTGTTGCTATAGTGCATGTGTGTATGATTGCACCCTTGTGTGCAGCTCCCTGTGTGTAACTGTACATGTGTGTGCGCGTCTGCAGCCAGACTCACCTTGACAAGCTTGGACTGCTACCTTGATGTCCTCGTCGCACAGTATCCCTACAAATGCCATGATCCACTGAGGCTGCAAGAACACAGCAGGATCAGAAGGGTGCTAAGGTGTGACAGTGAAGAGAACTGACACAGGTGTGTTCTGTTAGATAGCAAACAAAAATGAAAAACTGAAATGTCTGGGCTGTGCTGGGGGTGAGTATGCACCCACGCTCTTCATTAGACAATCCTTTATAATAGAACATGATGAACAAGAATATTCATTTACTATCCACCTTTTATGATATGTGCATTAAAACATATCGTTGATGCAATTTAAGTATACACATATTCAGTTAAACCTCAGCAATGATGAGATGAACATGCACATATATGCAAAACAAATTCCCAAACAATAATAAATAGCTAAAAATAGCTCTGTACTCACTGTGTGTTGTAGACTAGGTTTGTGCTCCTGAGCCAATTATGTGCAGGTTGTTACACTGCGTGAAAGTCACTTCACCCGTTGCTTGCTGCTTTGTGACACAGAATAACAGAAGCTGCTGTCTCTGCCCTTAAACCCATTGAGATGTCCCAATGGAATGCAACTCTCCTCCCACTTTATCAATCATGGCAGATCAATGTATTGTGTTGCAAACACAATTAAATACATTCAATAATTAATTAATTCATTCATTAATTAAATGTGTTGATGTTTAATACATTAATATGTATAATAATAATAATAATAATAATAATAATATTTATAATAATAATAATACTATAAAATAAATGTGTTGTGAATTGTTTAAACACTGACAATAAGAGCATTATTTAATAATCCATAACATCTCTGATGCAAACATGTATTATTACAGTAAGAGCAATGCTATAGCCACAGAAATGAATGTGGTTTCGTAGTCTTTAACGATCTGGTAATGTGTAGGCTGTGTGTGAGTGTGAATGAACAACATACAATGAAACTCCCTTTCAACAGTCAGATTTTAGTCACGTGATTTCGCATAATCTCAATTGTTGATCAAAGTGAAGTTGTTATTTGTACCCTCTAATTCAGACCTGGGCAAAGTCAGACCCGGGGGCCGGATGCGGCTCTTTAAGACATTCTACCCGGCCTGCCCCGTACATCAAACATTTATAAAAATAATACAACATAAAATTACTTGACGAGCTCTGCAGAATGTTACTTCATTTACTGCTGAGTAAAAAAATTACATACTTAAAGTTAACTGTAATATTATATAAAATTATAATATATATAAAAATGGTGCATAGAAATAGCCTCTATATGCATACATATGAAAGTTAATGAAGTTAAGTGTGGCCCGGAAGTTCTCTGACATTTTCAATGTGGCCCTCAAGTAAAAATAATTTCCCACCCCTGCTCTAATTAGTCAGTTAATTAAGATTGTCATCTAACTGAAAATGCTCCCAGTATGCCATTGAAGCTTAAACTGTAGCCTAAAGCTTTAATATACATTACAGTATTTCAAGTTAGATTCATTCATTCATATTTTAGACTACAGTAGGCCACAATAAGCCTACATTTGGCATTATCTGTACATGTGTTTGAAAGAAAGAATAGCATATAGCTATGAGGGAAATACATATAGGCCATATGCCATTATTAAGTATAAGGCCTGTAGAAGATTTCCATCATGGTTATATTGGATAGCAAACAGACTTCAATAAAATAAATGTGCCTTCTTTTTAGCAGCAATGGTAGGCTAGATATAGCCTATAGGCCTGTTTACCTATATGAAGTTTATGAATTGGACAGGGAAGTTAATAATTCTTAACGGAATGTATTTTTGTCATATAATCTCGAATCTACTGATCTACAGAAATGTTTGTTTTTATTTCCATCTGTAAGAAAACATTATAACCATAATAATAAACACTGATTTTAGCACGCGTGCCAACCCAAAGCTTTAATTATTTAGGCTGGTACTCGGGTTCCATGAATAAAGTTTGAATGTTGGTCAGCATTGCGTGCTATTCTATTTAAAACATATAAGTGTGCAAATGAATAAAGATCGACCGGGAATGGTTGTGTCTATAACGGTAGTGGCTAGTTCTTTTATATAAGTGACTAATTACAATGCTAGCCAGTGGATATTTACGTCCCCATTCCATGATATGACGTTGTAAGAACATGGCGCTTTGGAGGAGAGGTGTTCCCTGACAGTCTGGGCTATTGGTCAAATATTTCCTTGGGATAGGGATGTTTATGTGTATTTAAGGCGTGTGTATCGAAATATGATGGCTCAGGAAAGGTAATATGCCCATCTCGCCTTCATGGACAATGATAGTCCATGTTTGATAGCGGTGTTGCTATCGTTAGCTGGACCTGTTCGCAGCGACAAGCTAGCTGTAGATGGCTAGCTAAGAGGATATCGCTAAACAGGCAGAAAATATGCTTGCTCGGCGGACTTGTTTAAGGAGCCCGTACACATATTATGTTTTTTATCAATTAATGAATGAAACGTTTTATTGAGTGTATCCGGTCTGCCTACTTAGTTATTCGGACTGATTTTGGTTAGCTGAGTTCGAAGGATGGGGGACCGTCATGGATTTGTTTTGTTGCTGGCCAGTGGGATTCTTCTCTCGGCGTATTTGCCATCGGAAGGAGCCCCTCTCCAGTTTCACCACCGACCAGGTGAGACCGCTGACTTCCAGTTTGTAAAACACATTACTGTCTCTCACATTATAATCTGGAACTTTTTGGTTAACACGGTATCCGATGCTTTAGTTAGCTGCGTTTAAGCAGTTTCTTAAAGTTGCCAACACTGTATGTGACCGTAGTCTTTAGCCTTCCAGCTAACTAGCATGGACATATGTTGGCTAAAGCTAATGTTAGCCCCAGAGGTTGCAAACGACCTAGCATGTACTTCCTGTCTCTGTTGGACCGGCAAATGCTGTAATAGTCTTATTTGCTGAGAGAAGCGCTTTTGTATTTGACAAATCATGTCTACAAATAAAATGTATGACCTAACCGGACTGACATGCTCTACCGGCCATCACGTGTCCTCATTTGATAAACCAGTGGAAAGCTTTGCATTGATAAATACAACGTTTTGAGGGATGCCAATGTGCCCCTTTGAGAATAATGGGTACACAGTTATTTTTCATGTGAGACTTGTGTTAATTAGTACCCATATTTTAAATGTTAACAGACGTCTGTAACATTTTATAATATGTATGTAATATGTAACCATACATTCCAGTCTTATCAGTGCCGGTCAATGATTAATTCAAAGAGTGATACTTGATGGCCCTATATTTACACACAGTATAATTTATAGATGCAGCCTACCTTAAAACTTAAAACTACAACCTAACACTTGCACACATATGACTTGGAGGTTGAGGAAAGTGATTACATTGACTAGTAACCTACTTAACCTTATTTAAAGGTATAGACAGCTATTGCAAGGTAAATGTAAGCTAATACACTTTGTGTGTAAAATTCAACAAATATCTCTTTGCGTTTTGCTATCTTACCATTCTCTGTGCATGTTGAAAAAATGATCTGAAACTTCCACACAGCTCTGGCTCCGTACATAGGAAGATAAACAAAGTGGTCAACACCGCTCGTATCAACAAGCCATAGCACTACGCTGTGCTTCACAATGCATTTTGACGTGTTAGGTGTGTCAGTTCACACAGTGTGTAGTTGATTTAATGTAGTAGCAACATTACTTTATCAGTGGCAACAACAATACCATAGTAAAGAGTGCATTGTCAAGTTGTCCTTTGTGTTTTTTTTTACTTTACACTATGGATTACACTTTGGGTTCATTAAACAATGGGTCTTCTGTATAGCTAATGTTGAATGTGTTGTATTTGATAGAAGAATTTGGCAAACAAATACTACTCCTCATGGTGTCCCAGCCAGACAACATTATTTTCCTTTTGCTGTGGTCCCAAAATTACAACCAAATGTGTCATCTTACACACACTGGGTTCACATAATTATGCACACACACTGAAATAAGAGCTGGCATCTCTGTGGCATACTCCCATACCTAACTCATTTGATGTGGCATGCCAATGACATTATTACTCTGATAAGACCTAGGCTAACCAAGGAAGCTTATCCCATGCATTTCAACTCATACCTTTTTTTTGTATGATGTAAAATGCCTGGAAACGCGTGATACTCTGGCAACCCTGTCACTTCACTATCAAACACACTACTAAGGTAAATGTCCTTATAGAGCCCTTTTATGTATCTATTATCAATTTGCTTTCATCAGCATCAGAAACTGTGACCATTAAGCACAAGTTTAGGTTATAATCCAGGCGGAGGGAAACGGGTTATGTGGAAAAACACATGACATTTATGAGGTGAATGTGAACTGGGTTTATTATCATGCAGTTTA
Source organism: Typhlichthys subterraneus (assembly GCA_027564835.1). Lineage (NCBI taxonomy): Eukaryota > Metazoa > Chordata > Actinopteri > Percopsiformes > Amblyopsidae > Typhlichthys > Typhlichthys subterraneus. The sequence goes on along the minus strand of JAODUH010000023.1, from coordinate 2,396,746 downwards.
TGATTAGCTTAGACTTTGGTTAAATCGTGTTATGATTGAATCGGCCGTATTGGGTCACACAGTAGACAAGCTTTATTTGTTGGTCCTATACATGCACTAAATGGGCTGATTTTCGTTTTTTTTGTTTTTAAGTTTTTGTATATTCTACATTCACGCACACTGATGACAGTTGTTCTGATTCACACATTAAAGCCAGTTAAGCCTGTTCAGATTAAGAAAGCGTTAGTTCTCCCTTGCTTCACCTAACCCACTTAATTAAGCACACCCTATTCTATTGTAGGACAGTATATTTCAAGAGGGGGAAGCATATTTGCTTGTCTATCACCAGTCAAAGCTTAATCTTCTGTGCTACTGTGTTGGCTATGGGGCTCATTTAAATCTTTAATTCCTGCCCTCATTAATATTTGACCACAGACACTGTTACTCTGTCTGTTAACCACAGGAAAGACTAGCATGTCTATGTTATATACTGATAGAGAGAAGGAATCCAGTGTAGAATCACAAGACTGGCAGCACTGTTCCACTGCAGCTCATTATTCTGTGAGGTGGGTTTGGAAGTTATCAGCGGGGATCCATTTGATTGGATGCCCTTTGAGGTTATGAGGTGTGATTCGGCTGCAGGTTAAATGAAGCTGTATTGGCTGATATGTTCGAGAAGCTCTGCCTCACTGCTCTTCACCTGCTGAGCTTTCAGTGGAACATTAAAGATAGGAATTACTTTGCAGCCTGTTTTATAATGCTGCATAAGAAAAGCCTCTCAGAGACGATGCATTTAAACACCTTGCCCAGAAAACGTGTCAATATGGCTGTCTAGGTGTTTGCGGCTAAACGCGTTACTGAAAATTCTTTAAACATAGTTTAAGTGTTCTGTGTTTTGGTCCCAGTTGCTTTAATTATGGCCAAGTGTGTTTTTGCAGCATGAAATTAACTTTAATCATTGCTGACACTTAGTACTTCCATATCAGTTCTTTTTGCTCTGCGGTTTGCCCTGCACATAATCAGCACCTCATACTGCTACCAGAGTGCTAGTGTGTACGAAGTCACTAATGGACTTCTATCTGAGCTTCAAGCTTCTCTCCAAGGCTTCTTGTACCACATTTCAAATGGAGATGTTTTATTAACGGGCTGGTGTGTAGTCTCCTGATTCCAGCAGCACAAGGCATGACTTGCTCAACAATATGTTCTGTCCTTGCCAACCGCTTGTCCATTTTAAAGCAATAGGCTAGGACTTCATGCTGGCATTCTAGTTAGTGATACATATGGAGGCCTAGAGTTCTGGCATACACCAAAGTTAATTCCCAGAATAACAAGCAGCCGGAACCTAATCCTTTGCCTAACTAGTTATTATATATACACAACGGTGAATACAATATTTTTCACAAGGTCAAGATTGTTCCTTCTTAAAAACTCCCACCTACAATGACTCCTTATTTGTTACGCTAACTAGCTGTGAATAAAGATCCATTGCCGGAAGGGATTTGGCTTTTAGTCATTTGAGGGTATGGCACCTAGAGTACTGTTGCCAAGGCTCCTCTGTGCACTGCAATTACAGCGTCTCACAACTGGGAGTAAGGTCTATGCTGTGTGTAGCCAACACACAAGCAGCTGTCTCCAGATTGTAACCCAGCCGGAGACTGCCGCTATTGACACTTCCTTAGGGTTGCAGGAAGCACCCAATGTGCAATGACCACTGGGAGAACGAACCCTTTACGATGATGCCGAGGAGGGAATATGCCCCGCATATGCGCACATGTTCTGTATTCCGTATGTGAATGCACAATTGTTAAATCGAGGTGCTGGTGGTGAAGAAGGGACTATGCATTAATGATGTACTGCATCACGGAACAACCGAGAGGCTCCTGTTGCGTGAGCATTGACAGAGCAGGAGAGAAGGCAGGTCTGAGGGCTGCTGTCAGCACTGACACCTGAATTGCTAGGCCAGCAGCATCCTCACTAGCACACAGACCAGCACACACCCATCAGGCCCTTCTACTGCAGCATCAGCTGCCCATCACAGAGCGCTATGGACCGTGTCTTTCTGAGGGGCTGTTGAAATGGGATGGGTCTCTCACGATCACACTTAGAGGACCATAGCTACACATACCTTTTTTTTGCAATTGCTTATTGTACTTCTTGTTTACCATTTGGCTGTTTTGTTAAGAGGTATCTGACTTTTACAGAGGATCTCTTGCTGAATCGTTCTACCAAAGTTTATTTTTTGTATGTCTTTTGTAGGTCCGTTGAGTTCTATAGTTGAGTCCTCAAACCATTGTAGCAGCTTGCATGGTACTTAAATCAGTGGTAGGGCTGAGCATTATCGACCAAAAGTCATATCTCAATATTTAAGGCCTGAATGGCAATACACAATATATCTCAATATTTTGTTTGTGGGTTAAATGCTCAGTTGTTAGACAAATACATGAGATGTCATGCCTTACCAGCCTTTTGAATATAATAACGTGCAATTACATGGTTCTTCTACGCGTTAACGAATAGTTTATCAAAATGCAAATGAAAAATTACATAAACATGAAATCTTCAATACCATCCATCCATCTTCTCCCGCTTATCCGGAGTTGGGTCGCGGGGGCAGCAGCTTCAGCAAGGGACCCCAAATTTCCCTTTCCCGAGCAACATCAGCAAGCTCTGACTGGGGGATCCCGAGGCGTTCCCAGGCCAGTTTGGAGATATAAT
>JAODUH010000023.1:2348689-2377807 GCA_027564835.1 Typhlichthys subterraneus | reverse complement strand
CCTCGCATTCCTCTGGAGAAAAGGCGCACACGCACGCACGCACGCACGCACGCACGCACGCACGCACGCACACACACACACACACGCGCAAGCACACGCACACACACACACAAGCACAACAGTGTTAGAAGCAGGTTGCTAACACCTACGAGGGTGAGATTACTGGTTGGCCATTCACACAAGGAAATATCTATTACCCAGTAAAACCCATGTGAATAGAGCAAACCGCACACTGGAGGAGACCAGCCCACCACTGCAATATTGACTATCAATCTAGAGCAATGTTGTCCCCAACTTGAATCTTTAGCACTAGATAGGATAAACAGCAGCCCCTGACACACGAACATATGTTTAAATGATTATGTAAACACTGCTAATACTGTTCATCATGCTTAAAAAACAAATATACATTTTGCACACCCTTAATATAACTGGCTGAAATTCCTCTCAAACAAGAAAATAACATCTAGATTACACGGACAAAGATGTCAAAAATATAAAAAGCATTTATTGCGATAATAAATCCACCGACACACACATACACACACACCTGTCTTTGCTCCGGGGGTTGCCCTGCGTCTCAGCGAGCGGTCCAGGAGCTGGTGTGTGCGTGTGGGACTGGCTCCTGCCATCAGCCTCGCGGTGGCTTCATGAAGAAACAACTGGGGAAGAGACAGAAGAGAAGATTGAGGGGAAGAGAGTTAGGGTGACTCATACTGAATGTTCAGCTCTACCTCAAAGACACTTTGAAGCCAACACTGCTAAACACCTGCCTCAGGTGTGTGTGTGCGTGCATAGATTTATTGTTGTGCCGCCTAGTAGATTTAATAGTAATCTAACAGAAAAACTAAAATGTATAATAAATGTAGTTGATCTATAAATTAAAAAGTCTGTATAAATGCTTTGTCCCAGAACACGTCCAATGTAATACTGCATGTCTCCCACAAATGGGAAGGGGCAGTATTGAGCTAAAACCAACCAAAAAGTGGAAGTAGACAACAATGGAACTACATAAAAAGAGTTCTCAAAACTGGGCCGCTACATAATTGGTAAATGGTAATTGGACTGCATTTATATATCGCTTTTCTAACCTTCCGGCGACTCAATGCGCTGTACAGTATTGCCTCACACACACATTCATACACCGATGGTGATTGCTGCCATGCACGGTGCGACCAACCACCGGGAGCAGTTAGGGTTAGGTGGCTTATCAAGGACACTTGGTGAGGAGTTAGCCGGGATCAAACCAGCGACTTGTGGATCACCTGTCGCCCTGCTCTACTCACTGCGCCACTGTCGCCCCCACCTCTATTGTCCTTCTCATCAATATGCAATGTTCAAGGTTATATAGCATTCCGTTTTATTCAGGGACACAAAATGTTGACTGTTTACTTATAGCGCAAATGCTACATACCGTAGTTTCTATTTATTATGTCTAGGGGAAAAAAACTACAAAATGTCAATAGTTTGAACTACAATTGAATTGCAGAGGTTTTTTACATTTTTAGATTACACATGTAGCCAGTTTGGTTCATTTAAATGTCAATACAGTCAACATGCACATGCCCAACACACATAAGGTAATCCCTGTATGTGTGCATGCTCTTGACAAGTGCATGCCTAGTCTGTATAGAAATGACCATGCCATTAACTGCCAATGACAGCCCTTCTTGAGCACAGCAAAAGACAATCACATTGTCATGTCATGCCAGTTGGTTGGCGACTAAAAGACGCATCTAAACACAGACATCTCAAACCAAGTCACGGTACTAATGGCTATCATCAATTCATTCATTCTTGTTCCCTACGCAGGAGCCTACCCGTCTCATGGCGGGCCTGAAGCTGTGGGCCAGCTTGCGCAGAGAGCTGAGGTCCTGCTGGAAGCCCTGGAGCTCCGGGGGCGAGGCCTGGAGGACGCCGGCGGGCCCCCCGCTAGCCGCCACGGGCCCCGGGGCTCCCGAGGCGGCCGCCTGTTGCTGCAGACGCCACACGTTGGTCCTCATCACCAGCAGCAGGTCACACAACAGCAGCTGGACAACCTGCAGGTGGATCACACAGCAGATACACTCAGAGCTGGCCCAATAGCACCTGTTGTTACCCCGGTAACCAAGAAAACGTTCATAAAAATGCATACAAAGAAAAAAGAGGTTTTGCTCCAATAATAAGTTACATTCCAGATATGAATTGACTGTACTCAGAACAACCCAACTTGAGGCAAGGAAGCTGCTTCAGTCGAGCGTTAGGGCTGCACGATTAATCGAAATAAAATCGTGATCTCGATTCATACCTCTCATTCCTACATGAGAACGATTCTGCTCATGTAGGATCAGCTGCATCAAAACAAGCACTCCAGCGTAACACTGCACAATCTCCTTTTAAAACTATTATTTTGTTGCCGTCAACACAGGCTTTTTTTAACCACTACTGCAATTGTACAGTACGACTATACAGTAATTTTGATCAGTTAGGCCCCGTTTAGTTTTAATGTAGCCTACAGTTGATCAGCTGTTGGGTGTCGTTTATAATACCAAATGAGAGACAATTCAGACAGCTATATGCTATTAATAGGCACAGAATATTGCATTGCGCTGTTGTTTTATCTTGCAATGGTTTCTGAAGTATGAGTTCGGCCCATGTTAGCTCCTCGCAGCAGGTTCTCCGGGTAGGTTCAACGTGCTGCAATAATAACACAGCACCTGAAAACGACTGGAACAAAGCAGAGGAACGGAGGACGTGAGACAATATCGGTGCTGAACGATAGAAAGGTCATCCTCTATGGGGCGATCACATTTACCCTCATGTGTGCGTGCGTGTGTCAGTTAGCGGCCCGGGTCTGTGTTGCACTGCGGGTACATTGCACTCTGTTGAGATGTACATGCAATGCAACTACAATGCACTACAGCCCCGGCCATGCGCGCACACACACACACAACACACACACGCGAGCTTGCATTGTGCCTGCTAGCCCATCATTCTGTGGCATCTCATCTGCTCAGAGCCAGAGGGGAGGACCTCACAGCACAGCATTGGGGAGACCCAATGCACACACGTTCATTCGTATTCCTAATGGATTTTAATGCAGATGCTGTCGACACAACATTCCTCTCCTAAGTGGAGTTTCAGGTACTCTCTATTTGCCAGTACACGAGTGTAGCTGTGCGTATGAGGCACACCTTATCTATGCTGGAGCTGTGACAGTGGGGGCCTATGTTGAGGCTGTCTCGGAGCAGGGCGCTGGCCTTGTCTGTGTGGCTCAGGCTCAGCTGACAGTTCTCTGGCTTGGACAGCAGAGCGCGCACGGCCCGGAACGTGCTCAGAGACGCCATGGGCAGCAGGCTCCTGATAGAGAGACATAGACACACAGCGAGAGAGAGAGCGAATATACCTGTGAAGCAGCGTGTTGGATACTTTGAATGAAACAGAAGTTATGATATTCAAATGTATGCTTATATAACTATAAACTGTAGTCATTATTTTGGTATTATAAATAAAAGTAAGAGTAAGTAAACTAGACATTTTTGGCAGTTTCTTTTTTTGCTTGGGCTAGCTGCCCAATCTGGCATATCTACCTCTCTCTCTCATATCTCATTTAGGTAAAAATATGCACTGTATTAATCACAATTAATCCCTACAGGACTTGACACTAAAATAAATATCTGCCCCTCCCCCTAACCCCACCCATACATATTTAAAACACAAGTCAGCACTTGAGGTTGGGATGTGACGTGTACAATTTAACTCACTCTGCCGTCTGCAGACTGCGAGGCAGATGCTCCACGGCTGGGTACAGTCTCTCCGCCGCTGCATCGTCGCCTTGGAGCCAGTTGATTATCACCACGGCGACCGAGGACCACCACTTCGAGTGGGGGTCACAGCCTGGAAGAGCAGGCCAAGACAGGCAGAAAAAGAGAGATGCAGAAGCTGAGAAACTCACGTGGCTATAGAGAGTCTCTGTGGGTGAGTCACCATTTTACACACACAATGCCACAGCTGTTGTGTGCAATCTGACCTCTGAGTCAATCCAACCCCTCCCCCCTTTTGGCATGGTCACAACATTGTGAGAGAAGCCATTTTGATTAGTCCTTCATGAGGGAGGACTCCTCCATTTAACATTGGGCTGCGCACGCACGCACACACGCACACACACGCTCACTCATAATGAGTGAGCAACCTGAGGCTCGGCCAAGAAAAGTCTCCTATTAAAATCCCTGCCCAGGCTCCCTTTGCGCCCTCTCAAGGTGATCACCAACATTGACAGCTCTGAAGATAAATGAAGCAATCTATCGGATGCCTCCCTCTCACCTAGCCTCCCCCGCGTTCCGACAGCCGATCGGCACGGACGCGGGTGAGGGGGGAAGCCAGCCCAGTGGAAATCAAACTCCTCCATCTCAACAGCACCAAGTTCCGACTTCATTTTTTAGTTCTCTTTTTAGAAATAACGTGAGATTACATCGGGGAAACCGACGACTGGTCGGGGGCAGGCGGAGGAAATTATGCGGGGAAAATAAACCCCAATTCTCAAGGAAAGATTATAAGGGAAATAATGAAGTGGGGGAGTCTAAATTCATGCTTGAATTGGCCACGCACTCAAGGAAAAGTGGTAGATTATCAAGTTAGCTAGTGTTAGTGCTGGGCTATAGGCTAAGGCTCTTCATTTAGGGCATCATTAATTTTGTAAAAAAAAACAAAACAAAAAAAAAACAACAAAAAATCCAACCAAGAAACAATTAAACCAATCAGCGGCATGATTATTTTTGGTCTTAAATTGAAAGAATCAAAGTGCTTTTAAAGTGATCCCTATGCTTCGTTAAGGGCTTACCATAGGCTTTTGTACCACTGTAGGCAACATAATACTTAAGCGTGGTCTTGTTCTTGATAAAAATCCATAGAGCATGGAAAACGCAGCTGCAGCAAAAACAGTAATGGGTCCATTTGATTTAGGAGTTCTTATTAGCAAGCTTTTGACCAATCTGGTCAAGTTCAAGGTCTGGTTTCATGTAAAAGGAAGTGAATTGAAGCCAACTTGTGTTGCTAGGCCACTAAACAAGACGTCTTTAATTGTACATTTGAGCGAGGCCTCGGTCTTACCGGTGACGGTGGCCATGTTGGAGCCGATGGCAAACGACTGGGTGGTGGCACCAGCCGCGTCTGATGCACTGGTCAACAACTGGAGGTACTCCAACGCGTCAGCATACTCCCTGAAGAGAAACAGCACGGGGCTCTAGGCTCAAAACACCACTAGTCCAGTGTGTGTGTGTGTGTGTGTGTGTGTGTGTGTGTCCCATGTTCAAGACTGTTATGGTCACCAACGATTTCCATATTTACAACACTGTAAGGCTGAGCTCCATTGGGGGGGTGAGAGTACCCAGTAACCAGAGGAAGTGAAGTAAGAACGTAAGTGACATTTTGGGTGAAACGGAGATTTATTTGATCACAATAGACTGTTATTTCTTTTAAACTGCTTTGTTCATGTTGTCATCAGATGGGCCCATGCATTTAGATGAAATTAATTAAATGTTGGTACCAAAAAGGCACATGTGAGTGTGTTTCATTTAGTTTTGGCCCTCCTGTAAAGTTGGAGAAATGTCACATACGCCCCTCACCCCTCACATTGCAGAACAATACAGAAGACAAAATGGATGTGTGGCGTACGCACCCTTCTCCCTGGCTTGCTGTTTTCTCCCCGTGTGGCTGGGCGACACAGTACAGAGCCTTCTCCAGCAGGTGCTCTCTGAAGGCCTGGGTCACCTGGGCCAGAGGGTCCACTGTACAGCACCAACACCACATCTTCCATTAGTGCATCTCAATGATAAATGCCAGACATAAAACACAAACAACTACACTGTGTGTATTTGGCTGGCATTACATGACGTAGTTCTGCCCTGTGTTTAAAATGCGTGTGATGGAGAGACAGACAGTGCTCCAGGACTGACTCCCACTGACCGGTGTTGCCCGCCTGGCTGTAGATGCTGTCTCTAGGGGTGCTGCGCACCGCCCAGTCCCCGTCCACAAAGAAGCGGTGGCCCAGAGGGTGGCACAGCCACTGCATGGCCGGGGGCACGCTGCCACTGCATGACAGACACGCTTGACGTGCACTGCTCAGGAACACGCGCTGGGACACACACACACACACACAGTGAGATACACACACAGATACACACAGTGAGATACACACAGTGAGATACACACACAGATACACAGCGACAAAGACATTCAGACATGCGGTGAGACACACACACACACACCAAATGAGATGCACACCTCCAGACGTATGCAGGCGAGCACGTGTTCAGAGCGCTAAGTGTTTACTAATACTGTGCTGCTTCGCTCAGTGCAGTTTATTTGCCATTTCCTCGCTAAATCCCAAACCCATTTGTAAATCAATTTAAGTTAATTAAATTCAGTCAGCTTAGGGCAAAGGGAAGAAAATAAACAACAGTTTAAGCGTTTACCACACAGCTACAACAAAGCCTGGGAAGCGTGCGACCACGTGATTGGTTTAGAGCTGAAGCTGCGGACAAGACGGGGGCGTGGACTTACAGACGTGAAGTGCAGCAGGCGCGGCAGGCTGGCCTTGATCCGGAGCGCCGTGGAGACGTACACCTCGGCCAGAGAGACCACGGGCAGGCAGGGCCCGGCACACTCCGCCAGGTTGACCGCACTCAGGGCCATGTGTACCGCAGACAGGTGGCTGCCGTTCAGCTTGCCTACCGTGGGCACACAGAGGCATTAACAGGTGTCTATTGCAAGCTAACGCACCAAATATAATATACCGTTAAAAATAAATGTATCTGGTACATCTACACAGCCCTGGCTATGTAAATTGGAACATAAACAAAGTGGCGAGCACCACTCACAACAACAATGCCACTTGGCTTTGCAATGCGTTTCAAAGATAATTTGTTTAGATTTTAGCTCAAGGTTAGTAAGCTTTAGTAACCATTCTGCCAAACGCAGCTATTCTGCCAGTCAACATTAACCAAAGAAGTCGGTTTCTCACGGAGCCTCCTTAGGTATCATTTGAGACGTAAAGCTGCTTAATATAACATAACAATAATAATTAATTAATTAATAGTAGTTAATAATATTACCTTTAATTTAACACATGTAATAGTTAATAGTATTGTCATTAGTTTTTCCAATAATAATAAAAACTGCAGATTAAAGTGCTTTACAGAGAGGGATTACATTCACAATTGTCCTTTCTATAAACACATACAGATTTAAAAAAGAAAAATGCATTGTTAAAATGATATATAAAAAGTTAGTGCAGTTTTATGATAAGAACCTTTAACTGAGAGTAAATAAACAACATGAAGGCTGGGGTTGTAGTACTGCTTCATGCAACACCGTGACCCAAGCCACCACAGCGTGCCTACCGGTCATGTGCAGCTGATGCAAGCGGTGGTAGACCAGGGCGGCGTCACGGCTGCTCTTGCAGGCGTCCTCCTGCAGAGGGCGGTCTGAGCGCAGACGGCCAGCCCTGGCGGCCAGCCAGCGGCCCACCCACAGCCTCTGGAGGCAGAGGCGGAGCAGGGCCCACAGAGCGGCACAGGCAAGGTCGAGCTGGGAGGTGGGCAGCGGGCGGCCGAGGGCCTTTAGACAGGTCCACAGGTTCTGGCTGGCCTGGGCAAAGTCTCCCTGAGGAATACATTAGAGAAAGGTGTTAAGAACGGGATGGAATGGTGCCCTCTCTGTGACACTGAAAAACCTATATGCAGATTAGTCAAACATTTGCAGAGTACTGTATATTTGTACAAATATATAAATTACAAAAGTAAGTAAATAAGTAAGTAAATAAGTTTAAAAACAACAGGCCGCAACACAGACAAACATAATTTAAGGTTAATATAATCTTATTAGCATGTAAAACTCTTTCAGGCATTTAGAACTTCCATTAAGACTGTTATTAATTCACCTCACCAGCAGGGGGAGGCAGTTCCCAAACAAACACGATGCTATGCAACTCCCTGCCATGTGCTCTGACCAACAGACAGATCAACCTGCCCACTAAACTAACAACAAATCTGCTAACAGCTTATGACATCAACCCTCAACGATAGCAATAAGAGGATTTGAACAATGTCAAATATCATGGAGCTTTAAATAGAGCTCATCAGAACCAGTGCATGTTATCAATAGTGTGCATGTTAATAAATGACCCATACTCTGGCCAGGTCCAGGTCGGCCTGCTTGCGATGCCTCCAGAACAGCACTGAGGAGCCAGAGTGCGGTCTGGTCACAGGCTCTCCGTACACCAACAGTCGTATCAGAACCCCCGACACCAGAATCCCGTTGAGCAGCCATACCAGCAGAGTGGGCAGCATCCAGTCCATCCATCCCCAGGTGTCTGCTACAGTGAACACAGATGAATCACAGACGTTGGTGATTGATTTAAACCTAGTTAATGGCCTGGCGAAAGTGAAACAAAATTAACCTTAAAGCAAATAAAATACAGGCACCTCACATTTTTTGCGTTGTAAACGTTCACGTGTGTGTATGCTTAATTTACTATAGGCTTAAATGCATATCCGATAAAAGTTGGCCTATTTACTGAAGGTTTTCAGCGCGATTATCAAACATTTTTATACACAAGTTAACTTCATCATAATCTGAAATATATACACAGGGAACGCTGTGTGAATCTGACAAGCTACAGTAGGTCTGCATTGTAGACATTTAGTTAAGACACTGCTGCCCTCAGAGGCTTGACTCTGTGCCTTCACATTTCACTCGTCTTCTTAGCATACCGAGCCCCTCCTCCCTCATACCTTCACTGTTCAGGCCCAGCATGGCCCGGCCCGTGTGGGGGCCGGCAGCGCTCGCAGCGCTGCTGCCTGGGGGTCCACAGAGTAGGGCAGCCAGAGGGTTAAGGGAGAGGAAGAGGAAGGTGAAGGCACACAGAGCCATGCGGGAGCGGTCCAACATTCCCCCGACTCCGCCGCCGCTTGTCTGGTCCGACACAGCTGGCTGGCACTGAAGGGGAAAGGGTTGCATAAAAACGTTAGCCATCATCTAACCTCTATAAACAGATTTCTGCGTACAGAGTCTGTAGGCAGCGACATTGAGATATTGGTACTTAATGCGTTTGTAGTGCGAGTATTATTGACCAATCAAGTCTCTGTAGAGAAAATAAGAGGCCGAACACAACGCTGCTGACTGACGCCCATTTAGCTTTTTATTAGCATGTTGATAAAGATTAGTCGAACTCAACCAACTCTTATCAGACTGTTAATGACCTGCAGACAGAAGAGGAAGTCTTGGCAAGGATATCCACCGGCTACAGCAGAACCCTGGAAATATCCCCAAAATATTGGACTGTGCTCCCAGAGGCTTAATTGCCATCAGGCGATACAGCCCATGGGTTTCGAGATTGGTTATCATCATGTGTAATAGCGCTAACCCTAAAGTATAATTCTAATGTACAACTACAGTGCAGGCGTTCAGCTGTATGCAGTGGTCACCTTGGTGTCTTCACCCATGGGGCTGTCGGGCTCAGAGTCGCTGCTACAGTGGGAGAAGGAAGTGGGGGATCCCACGTCAGAGGCCGGCGGGGTGGGCAGCTCATTCTTCAACTCCACCTGTCCATCCACCTCCATGGCAACGATGTCCTTGAGAGACTCTGAGAGAAGAGTAAGACTGTGGTTCTATCGCTGATGTAAAAGTGCAAGCACTCCCTGTATCTGTACCACTACAGCTCACTGTAAGGTAAACAAACTTACAATCAATGTGTACAATTTCATTTCTGGTGAAAGACATGAAACAATAACAGCAGGGTGTGTATATGAGGAAGTGGTGAATATACAATTGAAACTTTAGAAACAAACAAGGACTCACTGTTTTTCTGGGCGGCCATTTTGAAAGCCAGGTTTTCCTGTTTGAGTTTCTGGTTGGTCTGCTGCAGGTAGCGGATGTAATCAATGGCTTTCCTCAGAACAGCAGACTTGTTGAGCTACATTACAAACAGGAATGGAATAAGAACTTTAGGATTTTTAAAATCTGGACAGTAGATTTAAAAAACATTTGTTAATCAAGTACATTTAAAGAACAACATGGATATTGATGCACAAACAATGGATGCTCATTATAGTGAGCTCTACGTTCCTATCACACTTACCTTAGCATCTGTGCCGGAAACCAGATCTTTAAGCTCAAGGATCTTGTCATTGATGGAGGAGCGATAGCGCTTCTCAATGGCGTTGTGGGCCGTGCGCTTCTCCCCCTTAGGGGGCTGGCCCATGGGCCTGTTGCTGATGGCAATGCGGTTGATTGGCAGTTTGTCAGTATCCACCATGACCGGCATGGTGGTCAATATGGTGCCTGCGCTCATCAAAGCCTGAGTAAGGAACCAACACGAGGTGGATTGTAAACAGAAGAAAGAAACAACAAAGAACACCAACATCCGTATGCAAGGGAATAGCACAGAACCCACAGATTACATTAATTAACATTAACGTGGCCCACGTTCATGTAATAAAAAGACATGTTGAATGGTCATTAAAGGGGAAGGTCAACGTTATTGAGCTATGGGGCAAACGCATTTTCTTTTAACCTTAAAATGTTTACGTAAAAATTCCACATTTTTCAATTTCAACTGTCCAGCGGTAGTCCGGCATCCATGTGTGTTCGCCGAGAAATTCCCCCTCAGACCATTCCTGTGCGTTTGCAAACGTTCGCAGACAAACTAAAAGCAAAAGGAGGAGCGTTTAAAAAAAACAATTTCGCAAACGTCCGCCGCCGTGTTTGAACGCATACGGGCAGGTTGCCCGCGGGAGTTTCAAACTGCGTGTGATGCCGCTCTGTGCCCACCTGGAGGGACGTGCTCTGCACTGGGGTGGTGGTGGCAGAGGTCATGGTGGTGACCATACAGGGGTCATGCTTCAGGGTGGTCAACAGCAGAGACTCAGCCTTGATGAACTGGGGCTGCAGCAGCACCTAAAGGGCAGACAGAGGTGCTCACAATGCTACACAGCAGCTGACAGAGATCGAGGAGTGTCTCTTTAAACTTACAGGTACTTGCTGTAGGTGCGATGCGATGGTCTGCACAGGCGGGCTTATCGATGTGGCCATGAGAGGGGAAGCTGTGGTCAGCACCTGAGTCTGGATGGTCATCGGTTGAACACTTGGGGCCGACGAAGATGAGCTCTGAGCTGGCTGGCTGGCGGGGCATTGACTGACAGCTGGGAAACCATTTAATGAGAACTTCAATTAACACTGACAAAGTAGTTTTAAATGTATTACGTTTCACCACATTCAACTGACAAATTAACCAGATTATAAAATTAATAGAAAATGAGGCTTGCATGGTTTAAAAATAAAAATAAATATTTTGTTTTACTTTTAGTGGTTAATTATACCAGATGATTTCATTTTTCTAAAAATGAATTAGACAGCATAACAATATTTTAAACCATGAAAACATTTCAGTAAACAGAATGACATTTTCAAACAATGCTGAACAAAACATACGTCATGTTCAGCAGGTTAACCGGTTTAAAACATGATGTCAAACAGATTTGTTATAATCACACGTAGTCTTACAGCTAATTGAATTAAAGCTTTTCTCAATTCTTTCACACCAGTGCTTTATAAAAACACCACGTGTCATAATATTATTTTCCACTGTCACACCTGATCTGATGCTGACCCATTAGCTACAGTAGCTCTCCTGCCAGCCAGTGTTCTGGAACGGGGTGTGTTAAGTTGTCACTCCTCAACACACTAGCCTTGCAGGGCCACACTTATCAGACCATCGTATAAAACAGCTTAAATATGGGAGGGAGGGAGGGAGGGAGGGGTAAGCAGTTTAACATTTCCAAACAAAACCAAACACTTCTAGAGAGGCAGGGAAAAGCAGACACACCAACCACACCAAACAAAAATATATTAGCCATACGTTTAACCCATTATAATGAATAGGGGGCATAGGGGGACATTACAGGCAGAGTGAGGTACTGCAAGGATGGCGAAGGACCGAGGCAGCACAGCGAGGTCTTCAAACCCGTTATTGAGAAAAGCTATGGGTGACGTCACGAAGGGTTTGTCCAATTATATAGAGTCTATGGTTCCGCCGCAAACACATGGCCATAGAGCAGTCTGTGGCCAGCTCGGACCCAAACTTGGGATAAACGAAGGACACAGAACCTCATAAGCTTCTCAAATGTGAAAAGTAGGCTATTCTTTGGACTATGTGAAAAACACAATGCATATTTAAAAAAATGTTATTTGTATATTTGCGATAGCCTACATCTTTGAAAGGCTGAACAACACCACTAGTGCCTGGCTGATTGATCTGAATACAAAAAAAATGTTTCATTCATCAACAACGCCTGATTATTCTTACACTGTAACTGGCAAGATGCAAATGTTTCATGAATCACATGTGAACCCTGTTGTGAAGTAGTTTCTGCACTCAGATCTGCGCTGGTTTCTACACTGGATTGATACAGTACATGAGGGCCACACTATGAACAAAAAGAGCTTTTGTGCTGCCAGGCAGCGAGTGACGTTTCTAGCATGAGCTGTCTGTCATGAGCATCTGTCTGACTGCTAAATGAACAGATACGGTACAGTATGTCGGAAAGTCTAATCATCAAATGCAACCGTGAACAAAAAGCCTCTCGATTTTCACCCCTTTTGATCGGCCATTTTCCAAATAGTCTCTTTTATGTGCAACCGTCAGCAATGTTACCAGCAGAAAATAACAAGCCTCTATTTGGTCGACAATGACCAAAGCCATACCTATGTAGCTGGTCTGGGTGCTGTAGTTGACTCTGGCCTGTGGGGACGGAGGCTGGACCTGGAGTTGTAGCTGCCCCTGAGCCTGGGGTTGCTGCTGCTGGGGTGCAGGTGAGGTGAACAGGCTCTGTCCGGGTGGGCCATGGGGAGACGGTGCTTGGGCTGGAGCAGGGGGACTGAGTACTGGCTGGGGCTGGTCCAGTTTGGTTTGCCTGAGGCCCTGCGTCTGCTGTGGGGAGGCCGGTTGCTGCTTGGGGCTGGAGTTAGTCACCTGGCCCAGGGGAGACAGCTGGAAGGTGATGGGTTGAAAGGCCTTGTCTGGGGTGGAGGAGCTACGGGTGATGGGGGGGCCCAGCAGGGCATCTAGGTGGGGGCTGCTGCTTAGGATGGGGGAGGATGGAGTTGCCGTGTTGGATGGAGAGGGAGCGGTGGTGATTGGCTGCGTGAGGCCAGGCAGGTCCTGGATGGGCGGAGGCCCTTTGTACGGAGGGGGGTCAAACAGCCCTCCAAACTCCATGTCCTGGTTGTTGATGAACTGCAGCATGTCTGGAGATGGACAGAAATCACAGTCACCTTGTAGTCACATCGTTCTGTACAATGAATGTTAGCAAAGACCATCATTCAATTCTGCAGTTTGTTAATAGTCACGCTTTGCTAACCTGCAAAAACTGACATTGTTATGCTAGGCTGCAAGTGTGCCATTTGCAGTCTAGCATAACAATGTCAGTTCTACAATGTTACAAATAACAAATGTTCACTTCCTTTGTCCTCTTTAGCTAGGTCTGTGGTGAAAATTACCTTGAAAAATAAGTCTATGCTTATTGTGCAATATATGGACAGCAATTTTTTAGGTGTCAATAATATTGCCTGCGTGTTGCTTGCTGACATAAGAATGGTTAGTCGTGTTGTGATGCTTTTGTGCTCGTCTGCCTGCTTGTAGGCACCGCTCCACACACACACACACACACACACACACACACACACACAGAGCAAATGGCAACAGTTGAAAGAAGTGTTCCTCAAGGTTTTAATAGGTGTTTTTTCATACGACTGCATAATTCCAGCCAACTACATCTGGAAGAAATTCTTCAAGAAAACTTTAAGGTTTATTTTTAATACTTAGCCAAGCAATGAAATTGTTTTAACCAATCATAACAAACAATTGACGTCACATGACACTAGCGGAAAAACATTGTTTACACGATTCTGACAATAGAATAATTTATTGCAAATTATTTCTGGCACAATATATCGGCCAAAATAAAAATATATTATTATTATTATTGTGACAGGCCAAATTGTAACTGACGGTTGTGAGAGAAATTACATTTTTTTGCCAAACATCTTGACGTGGTACAACAAAAAAAGTTTTTAGGTATAACATTTCAAAATCTATAGCAGAGTGACAGATATTGGATGCCACACATAAAAATACACATTTGGATATTGATAAATAACAAATGTGAGTAGGAAGTAAGAACCTAATATATAATTTGATGGTAGGAACATAGGGATAGGTATATATAGTTATATCAGTGCACTACCATTGACAATGTATTGGTTTGCGTTACTAGATTTGTCTATGGTTGGTAATCCTAAAAATGTTGGACCTACAATTTAATGTTTTGAGCTGTGAACAGACAACACAATTTAAGATTGCTTATTATTTTACAGATATGGTAACATGCATCTAAACAGTTTGTCCGGTTTTTACATATGCACTGCTGAAACCAAGAAAGAAAGGATCAATATAATATTTTACAAACCAAGACTACTGAATGGCTGGAATATGGCCACATAACATATTGTTTTTAAATACATGTTATTAACTGTCTGCTAGAAAAGGTTATAAATAATAAGATTTAGTCAAAATGTTGACGTGTCTGGGTAATATCAGTATACAGGCTTAAGTTCGTTGTGACTTCACAGAAGCACAGCAGCCTGGATTTGGAAACCAATGTTTTGCATGAGGTGATCGTTTCTGACCAATCAGAGAGCGCTTCAGATTCTCGCTATGTAGACCAGCCCCTAAGACAGAAGAGTGAACGTTTGTCTGTGCTGAAATCGGGTTACTATCGAGCAACACTACAGGGTTACTGTCGGTCAAATATGGGATAGGATGATAATGGCTGCTACCATGGATGCCTGCTACAATACCTGCTAGTACAGCAGGTCGCAATATATTTTTGCACACACATATATAGCCTACACATTGAATGCATGAGTACGGATTATATTGTAAACACACTCAAGATGTGTCATTGCAACTATAGCTTTAACACTCTTTTACTTACATATATTGTACAGTAAAACAATCAGAACATGTACGGAACCCGCAATGAAACAATTAAGTTGCTCAAGCAGCATATACCGGCAGATCAAAGTAAATTGTTGCGTCAATATTATATACAAAAGTAATTTAGCACATGGATCAAACAAGGCAAAGTGAGAAGCAGAAGCCAGAACAGGGAATGTACGAAGGTAACCTTATTGTGAGTCTGCCGGGGGGCGGGGCACTATGCAGACAAGACCAACTAGCCTGCTTGCTAGTATCTTAGCTAACACACGAGTGTCAATTTGCTGTATTGTACAGTATGCAATAGAGGCCAACAATCACAATAAAGTACGTGTATCCTATAAAAGCTCTATATTTAGAGTGTTAAAATGTTATATCATAAGAGTTAACGTTGGCTAAGTGAGCAAATAGCTGGATATAGATGCCATGATATTAATGAGGATCAGGTTAAGGGGGTGTTGTTTGTTTCCATGTGAAATGTAGGTTGTAAAGCCCTTTGAGACTGAAATGTGATTAAGGGCTATATAAATAAAATTGACTTGACTTGACTTGAGTCACATATTATTTAGCTAGGTATACGTTTCAGTTTTCAATAGACTATGCAATATGTCGTGAAATGTGGAAGGTACCGTACACAGTTCTGGTGGTACCGTACAGGTACAGTAGCTGGTCTGTTCCATTTCATACAACTGCTGTTACTTACCATCAATGTCGTTTAAGAGAGCTGTGTCAATGTCGCTTGGGTCATTTAGCGACAGACTTGGATCCAGATTATCCAGCGAAGGATCGTCAAACGACAAGTTGTTCATTTTAATCTCGTTGTGTCTTCCAAAATGTTCGAATGGCTTTTCACCGACAACAGTAAATCATCAGAAACCTCCGAAAATTCCCCACATTTGCGAGACACGAATCAAAATTGAAACATGCGTGAAATAAATTACACACTTTTTTATTGATCTGACAATTAACTCCTATCTTTTAACTCCATTATGATCCAGATAAACTTGGATCATAATGGGTCAAACCAAACTTAACTAACGTGCTAACTGTGGGAACCGCGCAACCCCTCCCGCGTACAGATTGACTGCCTCTTCATCCAATCAGGTCAAATCCTCGAACGCTTCTGGTTGTTTTGATTACCCAAAAAAATATAAAGTCGTCAAATGCAACATTTCTGTCAACATGTATAAAAATAGGTTAAGGTGCAATTTACTGAATGTACAACAGAATGAGACTCAGAATATTGTGCACTTAAACGAATCGTAGGCCTATTCGCAGTTATTCTGTTATGATATAAATGCATAATCTATCGGATGGAGGTGTTCTACTGCAGTTCTGTTTTGGTCTCTAGTAGATTGACTGGCGAAAGCATGGTTGTGTTTATTGAGGGTTATCCTCAACAGCCAATCGATGCTATGTAGGGGGAGGGTTAATGAAAGACAAGTTTGCTTGAATCGAAGTTGCGCCTTGTCCCGTATAACCAGTAGAACTCACCAATAGCGATTCAAGAACAGAGTGGGGTGATCTGACGTCACCTATTTGGCTCTTGTGATTACATCATGCATTTCTCTAAGTAATGGAAGATTAATCCTATAGGGATTTTAAACTGTCCACACAATTGTAATAAAGCAAGCGTAAATAATAAAAAAAAAAAAATAATAATAATAAAAAATGTATACCGCAGTAGACAAGGGAGAGTTGCGAAAACATAATGTAAAACAAAATTATAACAATTATTAAAGCACAGGAACAGAGTTATAGCACAGAAATTAAAACAAGGCCAATTCCCAAAAGGCAGGTTCGGTTTGGGAAATAGGGCAATGGCCTGCAATAAACTTTAGAATTGGATTTCAATAGCAGTGGAGTATGGTAATGTGAAGGCCTGTCAACAAGGCCAATAATGTTTCTGATGGCCATCAAGCATGCTTCAGTGCGATTACTCAGTGGAGTTTGGAAACCTGCCAGACAGTTGCTATAAAAAGGTACTTGGTTTACCTTTCAAAGAATCAACATAACAATGTATGGCCAAGAGCTGTACAGAAATAAGTGGGCAGCAACCTACGGTAGCAACATGGTAGAGGTACAGTACAACTAGAGTGTACAGTGACAGGTGGTTGCATCAGGTGGTTGCATCAGCTAGTGCAGGGGTCAGCAACCTTTACTAAGCGATTTGTGCCAAAACATATATTTATCTGTCTGGAGCCACATACAATATTTAATGTTATCTGCATTAACACTTTTAACAGACTATTAAGTATAAGCCTATCAACCTTACTTAAAAGTCTAAATGAGAATTCATTCACATTTTACCCAGGATGTGTGATTTTCAACTGTGGTGGCAGTGAAATGATAATGGTTGTGGGGACATGATCAGAAAATAACCAGTGATAATCACAAGGTAGAAGTCACACATTGCTAGTGTTTTATTGGGCAGGTAAATCAGGTTGTGCATTAGGTCAAACGACAACAGATCAGAACCATAGGTTATGACAGCAGATAGCACAGCCAACACAAAATATCAGAAAATCAGTCCCTCATCCATTTGCACAATATAGTAAGACATTCCTCTGCAATCAATATTAAAAACATTCAGTTACCATTCTCAGACTGGCAGTTTCGAGGAATACATGTTGCAATTAGGGTTTTAAGCTTCATAAAAGCAAGTAACACTGTACACTCTGTTACAAGACCAGAGATACACAACACACAGACAATCTCTATTTAAAGAACCCCTGTTCCACATTAAGCAACTAACTTTGTTTTAGCCTGTATTACTATCTATGGACACAAAGTTAGATACTGAATAGGATGCAGTAACCAGGTCAAACCCGTAGAAATACTCCACATATTTTAAAACAGAAACAAACAAAAAAAGAAACCTGCTAAAACTCAATAATTTAATTTGTATTAAAATAGGTTTAGTTATGCTATTGGAAACACATTTTCAATGGGAACCACAGTTGTATTAATCATAAAAATAAAAAATAAACATTTTCCAACTAGTCGAAATAATTTAGTCAGTTAATTATTCAGTAATTAACTAGATTGGGAGGGCAAATAGATTTGTTCCCACCTACATGGTGTCAATCATTTCATGTTTGCAGAGCAAAATAAACATAATGCTAGAGAAAACTGTCAAATACAAGAGACAAGCTATACTCATCAGGCAGCTTTTCACCCTTTACAGAAAACTGTTCCAGGAAAGCTAAATATATAATTGTCACAAAATAAATTAAAAAAGAAGTATGCTTGGTCATCCATCTCCTGCATGATTCCATCTCAACCACATAAATATTAATAATTATGTTTTTACATATACCATACATTTACAGCTAAGTGGCTAAATAATAACATAACTGTTATGTCACAGGATACAAAAAATTCAGAAAAAAATACTTTATAGTTTTCAGTGAAGAACACCAGGTATGCAAATAGGTTAAGTCCACAATTTTTTTGTCATTTAAATTAATATTCAGTTATTTTGATTCAAGAATTTGTATACAAAATATGTCTAAATAAAACATTAAACAAAACTCTCCACACTGGTATAGTGGAAATGGACTGAAATTTAAAAGGTAGAAAATCAATGTGGATACTGATATAATCTAATATTTACCATTCACTACATTCACAATAAAAAAAATTGTATACTTGAATACTGTAGTTACTTTCTTGCTTTAGAAGGTGCAAAATAATACGATAATTTTTTGTAAATTGTGAATGTTAGTAACAGTTATGTTTGGTCATTATGTCTCAATATTCTTTGGAATGTCTATTATTACAATGTGTCCATTTGTCACCCATTTAATTATTTAAAAGGTGGAATCAGCTAGGGAAAGTTAGTTGAAGAATATTTTATCTCCATAAAACAAAAACACCTCCCTTCAATGCTATGCGGTGCCATTATTTTTTCAGCATGCACACAGAACAGACAGCTATTGATCATGAGGAAATGATTGCTGAATTTGACAAAAAGTGTTTTAGCTTACATTCGCTGACTCCACCTTTAAGTGAGTTTGTTTAATCTTTAAGCAAGAGGGGAAAAAGGACAATGGAAAATACAGGTAGGTAAGTGCTTGTTTTCTTTTTGATTTAACTGAAAGCAAACAATTTTTCTATAATTTAGGTTTCAATTGACCTCAATACCATTTCTGTCAATAACGTGTTTCCATTTACATATTGAAAGTGCTAAAAGAAACATAACTGGAACATTTTCAAGGAAAATATATGAAATACCAACAGCTCCCGTACATACGGAATAAAACGCATAACAATAATGTATGCAGACATTAGCAATTAGCAGAATGTAATAAAGCAATTGGAAACGTCTAACAATCTCTAATAACATTGCCTTAAAGCTGGTGTAGGTTGGACGTTAGAGGTATAAATTTAGCTACATTTGTTAGTAGATGCCATATATGCATCCTTCAGCTACAAGTGAGTGAAATGATAACCCCCACCTTCATGCAAGTCAATTTAGTTTGCGATTTACTCAAAGATCTCTGACCAATCATGGACTTCTGTCAAATATACATTGCCTGTCAATCACATGAATGTGCCCACACAGTTTGGTTTGTCAATGTGCTTCGCAATAGAGCGTAACAGTGACCGCCCACTCTTTTGGGTGCTCTGGTGCCGGTGTCCTGACATTCTATCCTACCCGACAGATTGTCCTACCTCGTCATACTGCGCATGCGTACAGTCGATTTGCGTCATTTTCGTCATGACTTGAGACACGCTCAAAACTTTTTCCTACCAGCTTCCAGAATTATATCGTTGTTGAATATATTGTGGAAAGGTTAGTATTGCTGTCGAATTCAATTCTTTTAACATAATACATATATTCGTTATTGAGCATAGTATATTATTAATGCATTAGCTTAATTCATGATAGTTTACTTGGCCTACTGTAGGCTATATGAATATATTTCGCGCCATTCAGGGACATTTTAGCACACTCTAACAAAGTTATTTTCACCCGTCTATTTAATCATTTATTTGCCAGCAGCAGCACTAGCTATACCAAAAAGTTATTTTGTCTCGTCAAATCATACCGCTGTATTTCTATAGCCTAATTTAAAATCTAGCTATATGTAGGGTAGGACAGTCTGCCAAGGTAGGACAGATGCACAGACTATAACTGTCCTTTTGCGCTACGGTAGGACAATCTGCCAAGGCAGGACAGATGGTCAGAACACCGGAAGAATAATTGCCATTAATTTTCTCCATTGACTTTTCGTAAAATCCTTATTTAAATAGTTTTAAGCCTGGAACCAAGCCATCCAGCTAGTGATCGTGACCATAAACTATTTGATTTGGTGCAAAAAACATTTAATAAAAAGCAAAGGTACAAGACTGTGTACATAAGATACTGTAATAGTGAAGGAACTGCGCCTCCCATAATCAATTGCGAATCCCAGAAAATGCATATTCTTCCTAATTAGCTATCAGTTATCATGGTATATTATACCATTATAATAGTATAATACAATAGTTTTAATATTATTTATACTTCTAACATAAACAATCATACTTTTCAGTGCTAGCAATACTCACTAGCCGATATGACTTCGCGGGGTTTGAAACATTTCCATGGTAACAAGAGCACAAATCTTCTCCGAGTTCCGAACAGCTCCAAAGCGCTAAAGCAACCTCGTCAGATTAGGATGGTATCACGAGGATAGCCAGTTCCACCAATCAGAGACGTCGCTTTCACACTTTAGGATTGTGGGTACTGTAGTAGTTATCCATGAAATCACAAATAAATTATGTTTATCTTAAAACAAGGTTGATATCATACAAACTTGTGGCTTCTACCTGAGCATATACCATTGAGTCACAACCTCGTAGCTATTTGGCTTGGTTCCAAACTTAAAACATTTTATAGAAGGATTTTCCGAAGAGTCAATAGACAAAATGAATGGGAAATTTACTTACGGAACCACACTGTTATGCTCTATAGAGACAGAGCGCAACGCGTCATACTCTTAAAACTAACGTTATTTCTGACTTCTACAAAATATTTAAACCTTCCTAAAAGCTGTTGAGAGAGGATGCACCACCCACAACGTAAATAATCCAGAACTACGTTTTCAAAATCTGTCGAACCAAAAAAGCAGCGGAGAAGGACACCAAACTGCATAGACAACAGAGACACACATCATATAGCATTGGCAACTACGCTCCAAAATGCCTCGTCTTATTGCCTGCATGTTTTTCTCTCATCACAACCTTGATTTTTCAGTTCGACAGGTTATGCAAATTTAAATCTGGGTTGTTTACCTTGTGGGCGGTGCATTCTATCACACAACCGCTTTAAAGTAAGTTTACATTATTTTGGTAGAAGTCAGAAATTACATTATCTTATCTTAACACAATACAAAGTCAATGGAGAGATATGAAACACCCCCCTCCCCCCCCCCCAGCGTGGGCGCGACTTAAATGTGCTCCGTCTCTATGGCAGGGCTCTCGAGAAGGAAGGGGTGGGTTTTTGATTTACAAGATCTTCCCTTTTTTTGTTTTGTTAGCTCTCTGCAACTCTACAACAGCTTTAATGCCTAGGCCCGCTGTAGAGTGTTTCACCCCTTCCACTTAAAGGTGTAGTCAGTCATTCTGTAAAAAGCTTGTTGATATTAGAATTTGACCATGACAAAAACACCTCTCACTTGCTATGGGGAAAAGCTCCACCCACACATAGGCTAGAACAGGGCTATTCAATTCCAGTCCTGGAGGGCCGCTGCCCTGCATGTTTTTGGTGTCTCCCTGCTCCAACACACTTGATTCTAATGAAGTGGTATTTTGATGCCTGATAACTACCCAGTCATTAGAATCAGGTGTGTTGGAGCAGGGAGACAACTAAAACATGCAGGGCAGCGGCCCTCCAGGACTGGAATTGAATAGCCCTTGGCTAGAATATTGTTGTGTGGTGCTATCTGCACCACTTTGTGTTTTCATATACATAGCCAGGGCTGTGTTGAAACACCAGATTATTTAATTAAGCATGCACACATAATGGGTAACTAGTGGACCGTGAATAGATATTCTCTGAATTTGACAAACATGTTATTATCTTACACTCACTGACTATACCTTTAACCATTAAGAACCAATGTATTTTCTTGTTGACACATTTAGAATAGACATGTCCTTCTATTTTAGTGAAGCATTGCAGATGGGATGCAGAGCCGCGAGCAGATGCCGCACGGACAGGTAAGCAAGTCGACGGACGGTAATACAGTAATACACGATGCCGCACGCACGGCATCAGACCTCTGCACGTTAGGGCAATGCTGGCTAGAGGACCGCAAGTAGGTGCAAGTAGGTGCTAGCGCGCGAACATTGAACAAGATTACAAAGCGAAAAGGGCATCCTCCGTCCGTTCAGCCTTCTTATGGGAGCCACTGGTGCTGGTAGGGCGGACAGTCGGTGCTGGGTTACTTCCCGGAGAAGAGGGCAGAGAATCTGCAGCCTTGGCTCGTTCCTCCAAGAACTTATCAAACTCTGGAACAGACAAATTGACCTCATAGAGATTAATCCATTAGAAGTACAATAATTCAATAAATTAACTAAATTCTAAATATATTATACAGTATATATGTACAGTATTCTAATAAGCCATTATACATCATAATTCTATATTATTTGAGTGTATAACCATAAGAGAAGAACATATTAAATATCCAATAGCTTAGAGCTAGTGTGATATTGCTTTCTCTTTTCCATTTCCAGTTGTACAGTAGCCATACCTTCACTGGTGACCCCTTCCTCGACGCCATCACCTTTCTATTTAAACAGACAACATTGATCAGATGATCACACCAGCACTAGGACAAATGTACATCCACAGACTGTAATTATTTATTTCATGGAATTGTTAACTGTGTTATCCATTGAATTCGGCAATGCAGCCACAAAAATAAAAAAGCGATTGTTTACACAACATAAAAAATAAACTGTTGTTTACACAAACACCCCCCCCCCCCCCCACCACCCATTTCTACCCATACAAAGTAATGCATGAAGTTCTTATTGGCCATTCTTTTGTCAAAAGAGTAGGTCTCCTAAGTCACAACCACAGATCTGCATGCTTGCATAACTACACATGGCATAGTCTCATTTTAGGACTTTCAGTGGAATATGGTTAGCATACATACAATACAGTTTGTGACCCAACACATATATTGCTATATAGTTGTATCATTAGGTTGGATAAGTGAGAATGGAGAAGTTAAGGAAAACAAAACTGAATCTATTAATTTACATGGAGATGTGATGAGGTTAAATGTTCTGTCAAAACAAACAAACCAAGAATAAGGAGAGGGAGGGGACACAGAGAGAAGTAAATCAATGTAAATAAGTCTCACCACGTCAGTACAGAGCCACTCCTCAATGTCATCCATGACAGAGGACTGCAATACAGGGATCTATGGAGCAAAGCCACGGACAAACCACGTGGCCCGCCAGCAAAGCCACGCAACGGAACGACAACCCACCCAACAAAAATAAATAATGTAGGAAAAAACAAACAAAAAACAAAACAGAACAGGAATCACCGGAGGCCCGACCAGGAAGGCGACAATAATAGAAAGTAATTAAACCAAAACAAAAGCAAAGCATGTAAACACACACACACACACCTCAAGAGTCTCTGCGTTTACTGTTATGCCTTTCACATTGCATGGACTGCTGTCTAGCATGAAAACAGGAGTCTCAGTTTTATTTAATGTGATTTGTGTGGCACTTGCTGCTGACTGCATGCCACATACATTAGCAGCGTTGATTGCACTGCATCATCATCAGTTGATGAACCAGTTAGATTAGCATAATTAAGAGAGCGGTTGGTGGCAAATACAATTATAAACACAGGGACCCTTGAGCACCAGGGAATTCACTCACACACACACACACACACACCACGGCCACTGTGAAAATGTTGGACATGGATGGGTAGATTTCTGCACTGGTGTATGTGTTTGGCCATCAGTGCAATTCAGGGTACGAGCAGTACACAGGTTTGATGAGAGGTATTAGAGCCCAGATAATCTCAGAACCCATCGGCTACATGCCAATAAAGCCTCAGGGGGCCAGGACCAATATTCTTTGGATATTTTAGCCAGCCGGATATCCTGTCCAAGACATCCCCTTCTGTCCCTATGGTCATTTACGGTGAGATGTTCTACTTAGAACGTAGATGGCTAATCTTTATAGCCACATTTGAATGCTAATAAAAAGCTAACTCTTCATCCGACAAAAGGGCAGTATTGACCAAAAGGAAACCAGTACTAATATCTTATGTCGCTGCCTACAGATTCTGTACACTCATATGCAGAAATCTGTTTATAGAGATTACCAAACTCCTAATGACTGCCTCGTCTCTCGATTAGCCAGTTTCATTGTGTGATTTAAGAGTTAAGCATGTGGTGGCTTTGTGCATTCATGCACTGTCCCTAAATACATCTCCAGTTATAATGGCTCTAAAATAAAATTAGAAAATGCAACGGGCATTCAAGCGTGACATGCGTTGTTGAGAGCTTATAGCTCGTCCATAATATATACTTTGTGTCTTAAAGGACAGTACAAAAATGGAATGTCTGTTAAAAGAAAAACAGCTCCACGTTGTCTGCTCAAAAGAGCAGGGTGCAGTACACAATACCTGTTCAACACAATCAAGATATCACTGCCTATGTAACAAGTCAGAGTCCAAAGTAAACGTTGCCTCAATATAAATGTAATGTGATATAGAATCACTGATTGGGACTTTCCCACAAGATCATAATGGCCCCAGCATGTGAAAGGTTGATCAGGGTGACTGGGTATTTAGCAAAGTAATTGAAAAAAAAAGACAAAAAGGAATGCTTCGTGAATACTGTGTCACAATCGTTACTGATCAAACAGCAGTTAGGGTTAAACTAATTTGGAACCATTTAGTTCAAAATTAATAAATAAATGCTACATATGCTCAAAATTACTTGCAATTATGTATTAGTTTGTGAGTTAATCACCTAGTTCTTGTTAGAAGAATCACTTATCTAGCAGTACACACAAATAATTATAGAAAAACACCTACTTCCTCTATTGACCATTAGTATGAAGATTACAAGGACAAGATACCAGCTGAAACACACAAGTCTCACACCATAATTTATAGTAGGGTTTGGCGATGTCTAACAAAGAGGCATCGGACAATGTCTACAGTGAAAAATTGTGATGTATAATGTCATCGTTGAGGGAGGGGGGGGGGGGGAGAGGAGAATTATAAAAACTACAATATGACTACTGGTACTTACTACTACTAATTAATCATTATTAAATAGCTATAACACCCAACTGGCCCTACCAAAACAGCCAGCTAGTGAACAACCATCACGGTAGGCTACAGCAAAGTCAGTGAGCACGAGCAGTAAACTATGTTAGCATTATGTTAGCATACTACATCGATTGCTTTGCCAGATGTAGGCTAAGAGAGATGTGTGATAGATGTACATTTAGCATATTATTGACAGCAAGGGCATGAGCGTATTGCATCCTCCAATACTGTATGTGTGTGTGTATGTGTTTGAAAGAGGTGAAGAGAAGGGATTATCCTGAACACAGAACTTCGGTGAGCCTTTAACGGAAAGCTTATTACGCAGTATTTCAGTAGAAAATTTTAACTTAGTCTGAAAGCTGCTTTATTATTATTAATCGTTAATAAAGTTAGACTTTTTATCAAACTATCTTACTCCTGACTTAGTTGTTGGACAGTTATTCCACTACCCCACTTTTTGACAACTTTTTTTAAAATCATGATGCCTGCCTGCTGAATATTGTGATGTCAGTCAGCCATCGGCGATGGACGGTGGCATCGTCCATCGCCCCAACCCTAGTTGACTTTCTGATACAAAATGTATCCTTGGTGGACGAGGTGCTGTTGGCGTTTCTAGGGTCAGAACGGTCGGTGTGGGACTTGCTTCGTAGCACACAAGTATCTGCTGTTTTAGTTTGACTGTTACGTGGCTTCTTCACTGATGAAACCACTCTCTTGCACAGGCTGGCCTGTCATGCCATCCACAGAGGGCAGAGGCCACGAGAGAGAGGTGAGACAGGACTGGGGAGGGGGTTGTTGAAGGCCAAGACCAACAGTAGAAGGGACACCACAGTTACAGCTCGTACAGATGCAAGAGTCATGTGCCTTCATGGGCCAACACAGTGACAGGCTGATTGAGTCACGATACTCTAATTAATTAATACAAATTAATTCAAAAGAGTCACCCCAGTCAAAAGACCTGCAATTGACAGTAGACCACACTTAAGAAACTTAAGATAGTATGTACGTACGCTATTAATAAAACGGTGTCCCACCCAGGTGTTTATGTGTGGGAGAGTTAATCAGACAGTGATTGTAGCATATAGGCCGTTGTGCTGCCCGTTCTACTGTTGGTAGCTAGAGAGACATTGAAGATGGAAGGGACTGATAGAGAATGACTTGAGGGTTGGGGAAGGAGGACACATTGAGGATGGGAGTCCTCACCATTCCTTGTGTAATAAGCCAGCTGTCTATGGGCAGCTCCTGGTCTGCCGGGATACCATCCCCCATTACCCTTAGCTGAATCAAGGACAGAACAACACCTTACACAAGAGAAGAAAAAGGACGCGAGCCCCCTCCCGCCACAGTACAGAGAGAGATAGACGTCATCAAATATGCAGGAAGAAGGTTGTCATATAAAACAGGCAAAGAAAAATGGGAAATAAGAGGTGCAGGACTCGTTACATTAAGATGAGTGCATGATGGGGGAAGCAATACATTTGAGAACCTTTGAAACGTCCCTCCCCCCATACGGTGCCAGATGAGGTGCAGGGCGTCTGAGGTAAGTGGCACAGGGCACTGTGTGTGCAGTCAACGTGAGGTGCGCGTGCGTGGAGGGGGGGAGGGGGTTTATGGGTTCAAATATGTGTACCAATGATAACTGCCATGAAAGACTCATCTCAAACGCTCGTATGCATATCTTTTGAGTTATCCGATTTTAAATTTGAAGTCTGACAGGACCCTAGTTGAATTAAAACATATGTATTTATTATGATTTATTTATAAAAAAATATATGCACACACCAGTATTTTCTTTTATATATATATATTAAAAAAAACATACAAATTAACTACTGTATATCGCTTTACATATTCATTCTGATTTAGTTATATAAATCATAAGTATATTTCCTTCTTTCCCACCCAAACCATGCTTTAATAATGTACAGCTTGCACAGTGCAAATGTGGCATTTAACCCTACACCTGTGTGTGTTTAGCCCGAGGTGTGTTCGCCCCACGGGGGGCAGATGTCACTCCACCACTGCACAACATCACATGCAAGGAGAGACTCAGGGCCGAGAGCGGACTGGCACAGGAAGGTTGTGCCTTGCTGGCCGCTTGGAATAACACAGCACCCGGGTCAAAAAGGTGTGTAGAACTACACATCCCAGCAGGCTTTCTACTCACTGTGTTGTGCTGTCTGACGTCCAAAGCTGAGGCCAGGCCACCCAGTGCCTGAGGGTCTTCATACGTCACACTGAGCACACGGAAAAAGCACTTTGTCGCCTAGTTTGCCACCATTCTAGGTCAGTCCCCATATAGTTTTACTAACAAGAACAATGTTGTATTAGTTTAAGCAGTGGGTTTGCACATTATTGTGATTCAGATGAAGAGCAAACCACATTTTATCAGGACTAAGGCTTCAAAACGTGTCACAGGGATCAAAAACAAACTAACAACATTGTATACATTTTCTTAGATTGCATGCATCTGGATATAACAATGGTTTAATGCAGAGATGAGTGGAGACCTACTTTTTGCGCTGGTCAGCCAGAGAACTGCTCCTTGTTTGGGCGAACATATCAAAGTCATCGTGGTTTTGGCCTGGCATAGAGGACACCGTTCCTCTCACAGTGTCTGAAGCCACATCTTCACATGTGGACAGAACAAAACAAGACCACAGGATATCAATGTGTCAACACATTATATATTAAATGATATGCCATATACTGAACAGTGACTTCCATCCATCCATCCATCCATCCTCATCCGCTTATCCGTAGTCTGGTCGCGGGGGCAGTAGCTCCAGCAGGGGACCCAAAACTTCCCGAGCCACATTATCCAGCTCTGACTAGGGAATCCCGAGGCGTTCCCAGGCCAATGTGGAGATATAATCTCTCCACCTAACCCTGGGTCTTCCCCGAGGCCTCATCCCAGCTGGAGGCACCCAGAGGGTATACTTACCAGATTCATATACCACCTTAACTGGCTCCTTTCGACGCAAAGGAGCAGCGGCTCTACTCAAGAGTTCCTCACGGTTGACCGAGCTTCTCACCCTATCTCTAAGGGAGACGCCCCCGCCACCCTCCTGAGAAAACCCATTTCGGCCACTTGCTCAGATTCTCTGACCAATCTCCTGTTCCAATGTCCCCTCACTCACGAACAAGACCCCGAGGTACTTGAGCTCCTTCACTTGGGGTAAGGACTCATTCCCTACCCGGAGTAGGCACTCCATCGGTTTCCTGCTGAAAACCCTGGATTTAGCGGCGCTAATCCTCATCACAGCCGACATCATCTGCAAAAAGCAGCAATGAGATCCCCAGGCCACCGAACCGCAACCCCTCCCCACCACGACTACACCTGTCCATAAATATCACAAGCAGGATTGGTGACAAAGCGCAGCCCTGGCGGAGACCAATTCCCACCTGGAACGAGTCCGACTTACTGCCGAGAATCCTTACACAGCTCTCGCTTTGGGCATAAAGGTATTGGATTGCCGTTAAAAGGGACCCGCTCACCCCATACTCCCGCAGCAGTAGGGTGCTCTGGTACCATGAGCATCCTTATGTTCGAACATGGTGTTTGTTATAGACAGTCAATGACTAGCACAGAAGTCTAACAGCAAACGCCCGCTCGGGTTTAGATCAGAGAGGCCGTTCCTCCCAGTCACACCTCTCCAGGTGTCTCCATCATTGCCCATATGCGCGTTGAAGTCTCCCAGTACATTTACATTTACATTTACATTTACGGCATTTGGCAGACGCTTTTATCCAAAGCGACTTACATTTAGTACATTTG